>WYDF02024423.1:10774-40808 GCA_009867245.2 Adranes taylori | reverse complement strand
CCATCTTACGATCATTGAATTTAATACAGTGTGTTCTTCTTAAAATGAGTTTAAAATTACTTAAGTTCCTCAACACCCAGCTTATTCTTATTTTGCAAGATTGAAGATTCAGTTAGGACGATTTTGATTGGACGAATTTTGTTTTGATTTTTCTTACTACATCGTAAAATCTTTGTATGCATAATATTAAGGCCTACTTGGGCAAATAATTCATTGCATTTAGTCTTATCGCTTGCGATCCTGTCCTTTAGTTCACCTGAGTTAAACTGATATTATATACTATGCTATTTTTGCTGCGATATTCCCTTACGTATTTTCTTGAAAAATTGACTCGCATTCATTTGAGTTGTTAATTTTCTAGTTTAATATATCTCCATTCTTTATTGATTTATTTCAGACATGAGTGATTCATTTATTTTTAGCTGCTTCTCATATTTTGCCAGGAATTGTTCATATATATCGTCTATTTTACATTAATGATTCATCACATCAATGATTCATCAGTAAAAGTGTAATCTTTCTTACTTGTGGTAGATATTATGTTAATTTTTGTCCTTTGGCTAAAGAAAAATTGGTTGCCTGACATATTAACATTTTTTTTTTAAGTTTACAAATAAAGGAAAATATTTCTGTACATACAATAATTCCAAGTACAACGAATTCATTCTTTCAGGAAAAAAGTAAAAACAAAATGTTTTCTACTCGTACACATAAAATAATGGCACTTGTTCCACCTCCTAAGCCAGACATAGATGATTCAAGTGACGACGAGGACAAGATATTTGAATATTTGATAGCTACTCAAAATCATCCAAGGCCCCCTCACTTTCTAACTCAATTGCAGATCAATTTGCTGGGATTTTATACAACTCATTACGATACTGCGTCAGTACAAGGTGAAGACAATAATGAAGTTTTGATATTACAAACACAAAAAAACTTGAACATTTTCAAGAGGGCAGTGTGCTCCACAACAGACATATGTTTTACACCATTGAAAACAAGATCTCATTAAAAAAAACAAAAAACGAGGAAGTGGAGAAATTGAAGAAAGCACAAAGCTAAGGAAACTATCAAGAAAGAAAACAACAAGAATACTAATAAACGACGTCCGAAAAAGTAAAATATAACCTATATGTGGTCCAATAAAGAATTTGAGTATCCAGTAAATATACCGGATGACGACTTTTCAGTACCAGATGGAGCAATCACCTTTCAACATGTTTTTTTCGACCTTATACAGCTTATCATTGAGAATACCAATTTATATTCTTGCCAAGAAACGGGAAAATCAGTCAATATTGTTGAGAATGAGGTCAACGATATTTTGATGGGTATAGTAGAAATTCAATCATATTTAGACTACTGAGTCAAGAATTTAGATACAATAACATTGCAGATGTAATGCCGTTCAAACGTTATGAGCAAATTAGAAGATTCATTCATTTTGCTAATAATAGAACCCAGAATGCGGATACGTATTTTAAAATTCGCCCGGTACTCGATATTATAATACGAAACTATTTGCAAATTATAAATGAAAAAAGGCACAGTATTGATGAAATGATTGTTCCATATACATAAACTTAACGTTAATACAAAAACTCGCAACCAAAAAAATGGGGATATAAAATATTTGTGAGACCATGCATTTCGGGATTTGTTTATGATTTTATGGTTTATGGTGGTAATAATACTTTTATACAGCATCACAAATTCTCAAATAAGGATATGGAAATGGGATGCTAAGGTCGTGATTGGGCTTCAGCAATCGAAAAAACATCCTGCTTGCACAGCTTTACTTTGGCAATTTTTCTTCTTTGGATTTGCTAAAACCACCTACGACATGAGTATGGCATATTGGCATTGGAAGTAATGGATTACAAAACTGCTGCTTGGAAGGTGACAAAGTTTTGAAGAAAAAAGGCCGAGGTTCGTTCTCCCGCAGAACTGATAATAAAAATAAAATTACATGCGTGAAGTGGTACGATAACAAACCTGTTTCATTAGTATATTTGTTTCTGTCGAACCAGTTACCACTGTCAAGAGATATGACAAGCCTCAAAAAACTAAAGTTGATTTACCTTGTCCAAATATAGTAAATCAATATAATGCTCATAGGAGGGGGGAGGGGGGGAGTGGATCTAATGTACATGCTAGTATCTTTATACAGAATTCCAATGAACACACGCCGTTGGTATTTATCAATATTTGCACAAATATATGATATATGCCTAAATAATGCTTGGTTATTGTATCGACATGATAGAAAATTATTGGCTGCTGAAGACAAAGAACTATCATTGGAAGAGTTTAGATATTTAGTCGCGCAGACTTTGAAAATGAAAGACAGAAGTAAAAGAAAAAAACCAGCTGAAGTTCCAGACAATTCCAAGAAAATCAAGTAGCTCCTAGACCACCATCAGGTTTATGCATGAATAAGAAGGCTGAACATTTCCCAATATATACTACAAAAGGTCGATGCCGATTGTGCAAGTCTGGAGAAACTCACTGGATTTGCACCATATGACACAAGGTTATGCATGGTAAAAACTCGAAATTGATTTTATACTTTTCACAATAGCTGGACTTGGACTTTTTGTATTTGGTATTTTTTACGTTTTGTATAAAACAAAACAAGTAACTAGAGATTATTTGTTATTTCGCAATGTATCTTTAAGATACGGATTTCCTTGGTATTTGAAAAATTTTCCAATATTTTCATTTTCACATAAACGGATTCTGTAAGATCTAAACAAAAGAAATTTATACAATTTTGCAAAATAAGTTAACCATATCTACTCTTGCCAAATTAAGGGTTAATAATTATCTCTAACCTATTAACTGGTAGTTTAGTGCGCATGACAGATATAGGTTATATGACGTGCGTATGCATATACGGGTCTTGTATTGAAAGTCACTAGTATCTTGTTCGAAGCTTGAATTGTTTGGTGAACCTAATTATTGCAATGGCCAATTATAGTAACTTTACAATACGCAATAATCCCATTTTGTCAAACGAAAATTTTAATCGATATTATTCAAACAATAATCTAAAATGCCATCATACAGTCATAATGATAATGAAAGGCAATCGATCGACAAATCAGGGTCTGTCCAAATTGATTCCGAACATGAGAACGATGATCCAACTGGATCATCGTTCTCATGGATCATTAAAAAAAAAATGTTAATATGTCAGGCAACCAATTTTTCTTTAGCCAAAGGACAAAAATTAACATAATATCCAAACTTGAAAAATTAGTAATGTGGATAATAGGGCACATAATACGCGAGACTTATTCTCTTACAAATTTGATAATGTAGACAATAATAAAATTGCATAAAATACGGTATTTTGGAAAGATTAGATGAGTTGTAGCGCTTTAATTTGGTCGTTTAGCATAGATGATGTGTCTACTATAGGTTAAGTTGTCAAATTAAGGGTTAACTGCATTTACAATGAATTCAAGATAATACCTCACGACACTCAACAATGAATAAAAGATTTGTATGATTGTGTGTCGGGTGATTGTGTGTACAATGTCGGGGTTTAAACTGAGTGACAAAATGTTTCTTCTTGAACAGGTCTTTGGAGTCATTGTATCTCCCGATTTAACGATTGGTACAGTTCCAGATCTATACTGCTTGCCAGGCCCGGGATTTGTGTTAATTCGTTCTCGAATGAGATCTATTGTTTCCGTTGATAACCAGGGCTGCCAGGGTTACAGTTATAAACTGTAACAACCTGGTCAGTGCTGAGCCTGGGCAGACGCCTATTTGCGTTCGTCCTATATACATGTAAGGCTAAATAATAGCAGAAAAAATATTTTACGTTGTATGAGACCTATAATATTACAAGACATTAGACTTATTGGTGCTTTTGCAATTGAATAAATGTTATGACTGGCGCGTGCACATTATAATTTTGGGGTTCAAAATGATCATTTTATTCAGAAATTCGGTTTTACAACTAGAAGACTGAAATTTCGCTCGCATATAGTATCTTATATGATGCGTCGAATGTAATTAATGCCATGCCTGAAACTGGTGTAGAACGCGACGTTACCACATTTAAAATCTTACAAACTTTTCGATGTATCTCAGGAGCTATAAAAGATAGGCCCCTTCCATTTTATTTTATAAAATTACAATTTAACATATATACAGCTGTTTTTTGTTTTGCAAACTTTGCGATCCATTTTCTCGAAAACTGCTATTGTATTATATTAAATATCTGTTCCTATGAAAGTTAAAAAAAATAAAACTTGGGGAGTTAAAAAAATAAAACAAGAGCGGCCCTAGACCGCGGCAAAGTGGACAACCAAGCTGCGTCGTAGGCAAATATGACCAAGTCTGGGGAATTCACAAGACCAAGACAGCCTGGGGTGTGCTTCTCACACCAGGCTGCTCTTTTAGAAATTAGCAGAAAAAAGAGTCAATAGCGGTCGTAGGCCTTGGCAAAGCTGACAGAGGAGCTGTCCGCGGCTTAGGCAGATACGAGGAAAAAGTGAGTCAAGAGTAGCCGAGGTCGCGGCAAAGCGGACAGCAAATCTGTCCGCGACGTAAAGTACGGGAACCGAGGGATTAATGGTAGGCGATTTCTAAGTTACGCAAGTTTGATTTAATTTACCTTAAAGATCTGCTGGGCAAATTGAATTTATGAGTATGAGGTAACAGTCAAAATTAAAAAGTTCAACTTTTGTTTTATGCAAGATATAACAAAACGTAGGACTTCCAGTTTATGAAAGATGGGGTGCCGATCGCGTCCACGATTTTTTGTATTAAATATAGTGAATTCAATCTCTTGTATTTGTCTTTGCGCATGATGGCCTTCTGTGATATCGACGACTAATCCTATAATCATGTTTTCTTAATTATAACAGATGAACAAAAGGAAAATGGAGAGGAAGCTATGGAACAAGATGAAAGTACGGATGTCGCTATCGATGAAGCTGCTGCGTTAAATGATTTGAATATTGATGATTCTCAAGGCGATAACCAGAATGACGGTTAGTTATCTTTAATCACTTGTAGAATTCCTTGCAATTCAAATTTGGTAAATATATTTTTGAAAGGATATTTCGATCTTTAATTATCCAATCCTTTTTAAAACAGTTATTGCTAGAAATTACTCATTAAACTTTTTTATCGTACAGGTGATTATTATTTTATGTGGAAAAAATTGTTTTTGTTAATTTTCATTTTCGTACATATTTATTTTGAAGAAATTGAAATTATTCACTTTACATATGAATCGGAAATATATCTGTCACATAAAATTTTTACATGTAATTTCTCTTAGGTTAATAATTTTCCTTTTATTGACATTACGAAGTTTACAGTGAGTTAAACGAAAACACATTTTAGAAGGTATCATTTCCACCAAATTAAATGAATACATTTTAAGTTTTTTGAAATAATTAGCATTACTAGTAAGTATACAAAACCATACTACCTTCAGTAATTGTACTTGTTAATTTATTTAATGTGTTAAAAATTCTTTTGAACTTTAATATAATAATACTTTTTTACACATTCATTATTTAGAATTAGATTCTCAACTATTTCTGGCATAATTTACAATATTTAAATGTCAAATTGTGGGATGAAAATTCAAGTAGAAATAAAGACTAAATTCCTTGACGAATGTTAGGAAAAAACACAATTGAAGGTCACACCAGCAGCAATTTTAGACAAAGTTACCTAAGTTTTCATCAAATATCATCATTTTTATATTCTTAAAAACGAAAAAAATGTTTTCGGATTTTTCTAGTTGTTGGATTCATAGTGCAAGTACTTGATTTTTGTTTAAGGTGGAATACATAGTGAAACTTCACGTACGTATATTTATTTGTGGCGGTGCTCATTTCGCTTAAAAACATATAAACCAAAGTGATCTATTGCGCTTCACAAGGTTTGACTATTTGTGTAGTGATTTTTTACTTCTTATTCGTTGTTTCTTAAAAATACAAAATGACTAAAAGCTATATAAAAAATAGTATGAACTTACGTTGTTGACTAATGCATCTCACTTAAAAACATTATATAAACCAAAGGAGTGATCTATTGGTTCAAAAGGTTTGACTATTTGTGTAATGATTTTTTAGTTCTTACTCGTTGGTGTTGTGTTTTTATTAGGTGTTGTGTAAGTGTAGTTCTATGATAGTTGTAGGCGTGTTTCTATGAGTAGGTGTTATTCTATGGAGTTATTTGTTCTGTGGCTTTAAGGATGTGAAAAATAGAGCTGGGTACTGTTTGGTCGTTTAGAGATGCTGTAAATGCCACTTTGTAGTGATCTTCAACATACGCATCTCTGAACACAAAGCAGCATGGAAGACTGGAAAAACACAAAAACTAGAACCATATGACGTAAACTCTTAACTTCGCCGGACACCTCATACAAGAAAACCATACATTTTCAAAAAACAATACCAAAATTCTACACATACAAGAGCGAAAAACTAAACATTTTCGAAAATATGGAAATATTCAAACTACAACTATCATAGAACTACACAACACAAAACCTAATAAGAAACGACGAATAAGAACTAAAAAATCATTTACACAAATAGTCGAAACCTTCTGAAGCAATAGATCAATCCTTTGGTTTATATAATGTTTTTAAGTGAGATGCATTAGTCAACAACGTAAGTTCATACTATTTTTATGTAGCTTTTCGTCATTTTGTATTTTTTTTTTTATATATAAAATTCACAATAAGTTTATTATAAGAACCTTTTTCTGTCATAAGAACCTTTCTTATCATTTTGTATTGTAATTTTTAGTAAAGGGGTCTGACGATCATTACCTCGGCTATGTGAAACCGGTCGCCACAAATAAATATGCATACGTGAAGTAAAGACGAGTTTAAATTCCTAACAAAAAAATAATAATAATTTATTTACCTAACAGCAATATTAATCTTATGTGGTGCCTACATTCCGTCTTGTCAGTATTGTACGGTATGAAAAATTGATCAACTAAAACGTTTCATGTGTAAACAAGTAAAACACATGCCTTACACATTCCGTGTTGTCAGTTTTGTATGGTACACAAAAATGATCCATTAAAACGTTGCATGTGTAAGCAAGTAAAAATGTGTTAGAAAGTAATCTTATATCATGCAAACTGACGATATGATTGAAAATACGGATGCCGCATTGGAAATGTATTTTGTATTAAATAATTAAAGCACAGATCTGAATCCAGTTTGGAATATAGAAAAACACATCGCAAATCTCATTGCAAATAATCACCTAAGTGAACTTCATGTGTACGAGTATTTAAGAAAGACACAATGTCGCAACTTTTTTACTAGATTTCATTGAAAAGTTTTTGCATAAACTCTATTGTTTCATTTGAGACTAATGTTTTTGCTTTAAACTATGCGACAATGCACATGCTTTGTATTTAATACCTTTGCGGACAATGCCTCAAATTGACAAGATAGTAATATAGTAAACCCTACATGTGTCTTCAAAACTGTGGGTAGTCATTTGTAAAAGCAGTATTGATACTATATTCAAGAGGTCAGCCGATCGCAAACCTCACAACTACCGAAATTAAAATTTAAGATTTACGCTATACATTGTGGCTCCTAGAATTTCTAAATTAGATTAATTTTATTCTAAATTACATTTTTTAATTTTTGGGAATATCGAACAATGTGCATTTCTTTATTTAGTTCTTTTTATTTTTCATAAAAGTACTTCGCGCGTCAAACTCGAAAGAAAAGTAGACAATGATCTCAATATTTTCGCTATTCACAGAATATTTAGTGATTGAAATTTTTACATGATTTCAAGAAACGTGAATGTACCCGTATGAATATTATTTATGATATTTAGGCAATGAATATAATAAAAATTATTTAATGATTGTGTTACATTTTGTTCATCCTTAACTGTCTGACTTATTAATTCTCAGTGATCTCCAAAACGTCTTCTCAATGAAAACCTTGAGATTGATAATTTCCATTAATCTTTATTTTTACTAAGCATTGCAGGAAATATGATAATTATATATAATTTTTTCCTAATCACTTTTTGTTTGGCAATGGACAGTGTATTTTTGAAAAAGTGCTTGCACCTGGCACATAATGTAACAAATAACAAAATATTGTATCCTCAACATAATTCACGTGTGGCGTACGGTCACAATAGGTTACATAAGTTGATAATGATACATTAAGTTATAATTTCTGAATTGCATTTTAAAATAGTACAACTTCAGGGATAGATCGTAAAATAGCAAAAAGAAAGTATCATTCAGGTTGAATATGAATTGGAGTAACTATTGGATTAGCTGGAATAAAATTATCAGTTATTCCATTTAGATCACTTTTTCTTTCGATAACAATTTTCTAGCATTGTTTGTTTCGTCCAGTATGACAACCTATTGTAGCCCAAGGATGTCCAGCACTTACTGCCTTGACGTGTGATCTGAACGTTCGAACGTGTCATAGTTCCGGGGGGGGGGGGCAATTAATTAGTTTGTTTTCCGTTCCATTTTCTACAAATTCACTGGCAAGGATTTTACATAGTCTCCTCTCAGCTGATGAAATTTTCGCCACCCCGCAATTCGTACATTATATCCCAGTAACGATTTGATGTCTATATGTAATGTCCAAAGAGAACTATTCCATCGTCATTTTAATTGATCGCTAGACTTCAAAAACATACGTTAGAATAGCAAATGCAGACAATTATGGATTGCTTATAAATAGAAAGTTTTTATACCTAAACTTGAATTCCCGAATTTCAGAACTCCAGACAGCGGGTAAGCCCAATTTGGTTTTGTCCCTTTCCTTCTACTCTCACCCTTATTTCCTCGTGTACTTCCACTCTTAATTATTCCACTCCTAATTTTTTTCCATACCACCATTAATCTCTATTGCCTATTCTGCTTTTTTCGTTACCATCTCTACATGCTTCTTACTAGATCCACTTTGCCTCAAAATAAATCCTAAATACCTTTACGTCTTCACACACTATATCCCCTTTCCATGTATCTCAAATACATCCTTTCTACAATCTCTCCCTCCCTTCTAACACACCATAATTTTTGTCTTGTGAACATTCACCTTCAATCCTCTCCTCTCCACACATCCTTTTATTCTTCCAATCATCTCTTCTCTCTCACTCGCCCTGCATACAATGACAGCCGCATATGTTAGAGACCATACCTTCTTATTTCCCACGATCACGCCCCCGGATTGCCCCTTTTTCAGCACAGCCCCCATATCTGCCAAATATATATTAAATAGGAACGCACTTAATGGACAACTTCACTCTCCTTCTGGTTTCAAACGATTCAGTTGCACATTCATTCACTCTCGCTCTCACTTTCGTCCTCTCATGCATTCTATTAATTAAGCTGACAAACACCTCTACTTTTCTCATTCTCTCTAATAATTTCTCCCTTACATTCCCATCGAATGCTGCTTTCAAATTATAAATAATAGGAACAGCTTCCTGTTTCTTGCTACTTCTCTATTCATGATATAGTTTCTCGTCACCAAACTATCCGCCGTGCCTCTATCTCTGATAAACCCATTTTGCGTTTCTGACGGAATACCCTTTATCCTCAGCTCTTCTTCTAACGTCCTATTTATTACTCTCTCAAATAATCTATGCAACCCATTAATTATCGTAATTCCACTATAGCTTTCCACATCCATTCTATCACCCCTCTTATACATCGGCCCTATTTCACCTTCCTTCAATTCCTTTGGTATGCTATCCTCTCCTTTCACAATTCCATTCATACCTCTTACCACCGCTTTCATTCCACTCACATTCAAACACTCCCACACATCCACCGGCACTCAATCGGGTCCAACCGCACCACCTTTTTTCATTTTTTTAATCTCGTTCCTAACTTCTTCCACACTTATATACCCAAATTCCTCCATTTCTTCCATACTAGCACCACATTCCGCTTCCCTTGCTTCAAAATTTCTAAATCCACCACTATACTCTTCCTTCCTACTCGTTCTTTTTCCATTCTTTTAGGCCTATACAACTTCTCTCTTCTAATACCCCTCTTCTCAAATATTTCCATATATTCCTCTAACTCCTCAAACTACTTATGTCTTCTTCCTCTTTTCTCCTCGCACATTACCTCACTAGTTTCTTCTTCCATGTTCCATACATTCTTAACCATATACTCATCCCATTCGGCTTCCCCGGCTCTCACCTTCTTCAACATTTTCCTAATCTCTTTTCTTTCTTATCCATTCTTCACTCACTTCCATTTCCTTTCCGTTCTTCTTAATTACCCCTTTTTCCTTACTTTTTCTCTTTTTAAATTTCCTCTTATAACCCTAATTTCCTCTGAAATTTCTTCTATTCTAATACTTTCCCATTCCACTCTGTTCATTCTTTTCATAAAACTTCTTTTCGCGCCCACATTCGAAATAAACCTACTTTTCCACTCCTCTTCTTCCATTCCTAATTCACTTCTCTCTTCAACCTACATTCCATACATTCTCTATCGGAAAATGATCAGACTCAATGTTATCCCCCACTTTAAACTTTCTAGGCTTTCACTGGCACTCACTCATTACAATATAATCGATAGCGGTCCATCCCCCATGCCCTTTAAAAGTCACTTCCCCTTCCCAATCCCCATCTGCACATCCATTCCCCACACACCAGCCTTCTTCTTTAAAAGTTACAAATTTTCTTCCTTCCAAATTTTCAAATTTGTCCTTTGACTTCCTTTCCAATTTTCAAATTTGTCCTTTGACTTCCTTTCCAATTTTCAAATTTGTCCTTTGACTTCCTTTCCATAAACGCTCCTTCACTTCCAATATATCTTCCAGCCTTTTCTCCAATTCGAAAATTCCAATCCCCCATAATTACCATTTTATTCCATTTACCCTCTACTATCCTAACCTGTTCACTTATTCTACCCTCAAATTCTTTCCATCCCTTGTTCACATAAGCCGTCACTACCGCAATCTTCTCCCCTCCTACCTCTATCGTCCTACTATTCACCCCTTTCCATTTTCACCTCTTTAATATCCCTCTTTATACCCGTTATAATCCCTCTCCTCACCGTCCCCCTATCATGCACTCTTGTGGCGCCTTGCATCTCCCATTTAAACCCTTTCGGCATACCCCTTTGTACTACAGTCCCTTCACTCTTCACCCACGTTTCTCTTGAACCAATCACATCGAATTTACTTAAATATTCTATGACATCATGATTCTTTAACTTGTTCATTAAACCTGCTATTTCCAGCTCAAACTTTCCATTTACTCTCTCCCTGCTCTTGCCCTGAACTCCCTCCCCTTTCTTTTTTTAACACCCCCTTTCAGTTCATCTTTATCCCTCAGCACTCCCTTTCTATTCATCCCCATATCCCCGTGACTCCCCTCTTTCTCACTTCCCTCTTTAAAACTCCCATCCTTAAGTCGTTTTATCTGTCGCTCCACCACGGCTATTTTTATTCTCTCATCAAGTCTCCTTCGCATCCCCTCCATTTTATTTCTTTTTTCGAGCCCCTCTTTCCTTCTTCCTCGTCTATGCATCTCCACTCACCTATTAGTTTCCCACCCTCTCATTATTCTTCCTCTCTGCTCCCCTTTCTCCCATTCTCTCATCTTTTTTTCTATCGTATATCCGCTTTTTCCAATTCTTTTATCCTCTCCTATCTTTATTTTTTCATCATCCCATTTTCCCTCTTTCGCCTTGCTCTGCTTTTTCCACTCTTCAATGCCAGCCTTCCATTCCTCATTCTCCTGCCTTACTACCTTCCCTCACCTCCTCCCTTAAACTCCTTATTTTTTTAGTATCTCATTCATGGCTATTTCTAATTGACCCTTTTTTGAATTACTATCTAATCCACGCTTCCTTTTCATCTATTATTCGGGATTTAGGTCATCCCCGTAGTACATACTCCCATTTTCGTTTATCTCTCCCTCCACTTCTCCTTTACCATAAGTAATTATGCAGCGCGTACATGCTAGCTGTTTACTCTACGACTCTCTACAAGCGAATCCCTTATAATTATGTAATATGTATATATGTGTATATTCCAGTACTATTATTGAACGCATGGATAAATTGGAACCAAACTTAGTACTGAGATGACTTATAATCTGTGGGGGTGAGAAATCAAAAGTAGGAGTAAATAAGTAAATTATAACATAAGTTTGGAACGCCGGGAATGATTGCAAGCAAACTAGGTATACATATAACTTGAAAATGGAAAAAATGTTTGGGTGGGAAACAGTGAAATATATAATAAATACGCGGATAACTACGAGCATCACCGACAAATACTAGGATACACAGGGCAAAAATCTCTTACAGTGGGGGTATACCTTTTTTCCGAATGATTTTGAAAGAATCACGTGACTAATTGCATTTATAGCAAACACTATCAGCATTTCAGTTTTATTATCACTATGTGTATTCAGATATAGATATTAATTTACAAGAGAAAATGAATATTTTTAATTAAATATGTAATAGGAAAGTATTCTGCTTTTATGCAGGAATATGATTCAAGAAAACTTTTCACAATCAATTTTCAGATACGGACTTGTACGATCCTTACAACAATGATGAAGATGACGTATCTGAAAAGCAAAGTGCAGCTACAAAGGAAACTACTGTAACTACAAGACAAAGCACAGCTGTATCTGCAACAAAAGTTGCTGCAACTAAGAAACCTGTTGCTGCCACACCTGTAAAGGCGGCCGAAAAGACTGCTGAAGTAGCTGACGATGCAGGCGCAAAAATAAAACGTATTGGAAATGTTAAAAATGGTGCAGGCCCTAAAAGCAAGAAACGCGTTTAAATTTGAGATGAAAAACATACGAATAGAAATAAATGTATGATCATTTATTTCTAACTGTTTTGATGGGTCAGATTTTTTCTTTTGTTTCGTTTTAAAATAGTAGTACATTATTAGAGAGCATTTTTATACAATTGTGTTGAAGATGAGCTTAGAAACTGTAGAGTAAAGCGGTTATAATGTAGCATGTATATCTGATTTGTATTCACATTATTCATACCCTTATGGGCTGGATTCTATAAGTTGTGTAGTCTTTTAATCAGCATCCGTCATATCATTTAAAAAAAAACAGCTGTACTAAAGTTCGGGGGATGTACGTAAACAAAAAAATATCCGCTAAATCAGTTTTTATTCCTAATAATAATAATTATTATTGGTAATGCTTACTTTGGCGCTGTAATTATTACTATACAATTTTTAAACATGATTTCTTTTCCAGAAATATTATTCTAGGAATAATCTGATCCAATCTTATTAGTTTTAGTTCACATTTAAATGAATTATGAATAATCTCCTTTAAATATTCGTTTTCTACTAGCATATAACTATCTTATGTACCATAACTGTTTGAAGTTTTATTCACAATTAATTATTCATTTCATTTGTTATATTATAAGGTTATTAATGTGTATCTACCAATCCACAATATTTATTTATAGTGTTGGTAGTTATTCTCAGAATAACGCGGGATCTACCCATATACTAATATAAATTTTTATTTAATATTCTCTTCTTTCTAGTATTAATTAGACCTTTATTTTTACATATCTTTAGTTCATTAGTCTTAGGACATTATTTTTACTTCACATTAAACGTTAATCTGTTATTCATAATCAATTCATTTTTACTCTTCATCAAATTTCTGATAACCCTACTCCACTGTGGAGCATAAAGCATCCACAAAAGTTGCTAGCCTATGTAAGTGTCTTCACTTGTCTTCTGGCATTGCTCCTTCTATAGGCGACTGTCTCACATGGTCTTTGGATTGCCCCGCTTTCTGATTCATTCCTGCCTTCAGTCTAATGCGGTTTCCTCTTATATCACTAAACGGTCTCCTAATCTCATTCCATATTTGGCCTTTATTTGACCACAATTTGTGTTTTTTCTTTGCTAAAGATATCCGGCCAACGTATTTTCATTAATTGTGAAGGCCAACGCTCTTCGCAAGTCTGAACGAAGACTTTCTTCTGTTATTCGACGTTATTTTCGAAGTTCCGCAACCGCATGGGAATATTGAAATACAGATTGTCTTGGAAAATTTTCTTTGTATGTTTCTTCTTATCTGGACAGAATTCCAAATATTGTTAAGTCAAATGAAAGCTTAGTGTGGCTTCTTGGATTCGGCTTTGTATGTCCATGTCGGCACCTCTATACCTGATAAAAAGTTCCCAACATGACAACTTGTATCTTCACCAGCGAACTTCGCCGTTGTGTTGATTCGCATCAGTGTTTTTTTATTGAATCTAAAACTGATTACATTAATGGCTTTATCATCTTGCATAATATTAAAATATTGTGGTGTTAGGTTTTTTTATCTGTTGTAGTAACTTAGCCGCTACATTCTTTCACTATGAGAATTACAAAGTGTCTAGACAAATCATTTATAGCCGTATACAAATAATACATTATTCAGCTTATACAATGTAAAGACAATTTCAGAAATTAGTAGCACAAACCTTTATTTAGTAGCAATCGAATTATAACTTAATATTTCAATTTTTATGTATCTTATATAAGAATACCATCTAAATAATATTGTAATGCGTATAATCCTTGTATTTACTTTGTAATGTGTATGAAATTAATTCCCGTTTCATTAAATGTTTCTTGTAGTGCGTGTGTGATTTTATTTTCATTACATCAATCATGAATTGTTATGGAAGCCTCATTCTAATGTAAATCAGTCTTTTAAAGTGGGTGTTCCTGACTCTTCTCAAATGTGCCGGGAAGTTATAAACATCGTTGTTTGGTAGAAAGTTGGGATTGCTATAATAGCTCATAACTAGTATACTATTATATATTGATATTATTCATTTGATCATTCAAATATGTCGATCATACAATTTAATTGAATCCCCTAAAACAAAACCCTGATCTGCAACTGCCAATAGATAGCAATTGTTAGAAAGTTTCGGATCGTTGATCTCATAAAGTGTAAAATTTTGTTATACAGCTACAAGTCTAGTTTTAACGCATCGTAATTTTATATTGAATCTAAAGTGGCCATGTATCATTTATAAGATATCTTTAATCAAAGTTCAAAATAACGTGCAGTAATAAGTGATATCTCTGTGAATTGAAGTAATACGATTTAGTCAAATGTATAAGTTCCAATGTTTGGAGCATCTTATTAAGCACCCCGATAGACTAAAGAATAACAGAAACGAAAATACGTTTTGATGTGCTTTCTTTTCATCTTTGTGTTACCAACCGATCTGTTATAGTGTGATAAAAATTAAATTAGAAGAAAGACAAATCAATTGTGTTGCATACAAAATATTTACTTTCTTGCCTTCTCTTAGCTTTCCCTCTTTTTCATCTGCGCGAATTTGAAAAGCCTACATGTTGATTTTGTTTCTTTTCATCTTATATTTAGAAAGCGGGATATAAATAATTAGTTTCTTCAATACTACAGTGATTGACATTTACGACAAACAGGTTCCGTGTTACTTGTAAAATAACTAAACCTAGATCTGCTTTGTTACCAGAAAATTTTTATGATTGAATTAAGAGCCAAAGGTAAATCTCGCAACACAGGTAACTTACTGAATCACTTAATTACAATATAATAGTACGTCCGTTTAACGGTATGATAGGTAACAATTCATACCGGAAATTTTAGGGATATATGCTGCCAAATACGCATCTTTTAAAAATATTTTCAGATATACAGCCTGTTTAAAAAAAATGTTGTTTCATCAAACAATTAACTTTTTTTAACATGATATACCTGTATATTTTAAATTTTATTTAAAACTTTACTGTGCTCTATTATGTGTAGAATAATAAAAGTAATCTGTTCAGCGGTGCTCAAATTGCAATTATTTTTGTAGAAAAAAATTGTTTAAAATTTTCAATTCAAACCACTGTCCAAATGCTTGGAAATTAAGAAAAGTTAGTTGTGGCCTTGGTTATTGTTTTTATAGATATTTACATTATTTTTATTATCTGATATACATAATAGGGTCTGTATAAAATAATCAACTTTGCCCAATTTAAAGTGATTTATGGAGCTATAAATAGAATTAAATTTTTTGTCTATATATATATGTATAATATCCCTATATTTATCTTTTGCGGTTTTTACAATAAAAAGGAAAATTAACTATTTCTGTAAAAATAAAATCGCTTAATAAGTGTTGGTAAAGATGAAATTATCTGATACCCTACCTATCAGTGTCGATGGCAGAGGTTCTACGTTAAAATACATAGTCTGTGATAAGTCTACTATAAATACGTATATTACAACAACCTTAGAACTGTCCAGTCAGAGTTTTAACTTCAATTTAATTTAAGCGATTTTGAGTGCTATGAGAGCGCAGAATTTGTAATTATAAGGAAAAAGTAATTACATTGTTTTTATCATAGGCAACTTTATTAGTAGTGTACGTTCTAAGTTATGTTTTATTTACGTTAACCACGGGCGTTGTCTCAAAGAAGTGTCTTAAAGTACTGTAGGGTATTTGTAATACTGTTGAGGTTTTATTTCTAAACCCAAAGTACTCAACTTTCGAAGTATTTATTAATGAAGCCATTACGGATGATCGAGCACTTCCGCTAAAGAAATCATAGTTGAAAACAACAAACTAAGGCAATATTGTATTAATGATTCCATAAGTAATGACTTAATGAATGGCGAATAATGTTGAAAATCAACTAATTAGGGATCTTCAAAGACGAGAGTACGATACAGTTAGATGAGAGTACTCACTCCAAGAAAGTGATTCAATATTAATGTGATCATTGAGTAAATTAATAAGTATGATATAAAAGGATAGGCAAAATCAGACTCCCTCAAACTTTTGAACTAATTTTGACAAGTTGGGACTATTGTTTAGCCAGGATACAAACTAATGTAAGTAAACAAGAGCAGAATTTTATCATTTGTGGATGTTATATTGCCATTGCTGTCTGTTGTAAAATCCAGAAAATTTGCAATAATATAAAAGGGGATAGATATATAGCTACATATGAGTGTGGAGTTATAAGTGCATTTCTTCAAAATAAATTTAAATAATTTCCAGGCTGGTTCTTATAAATCTATCATATTAATAGTATTTACAAATTTATAAAAAAATCGTGGACGTGATCGCCACCCTATCTTCATATAATGGAAGTCCGACGTTTTGTTATATCTCGTATAAAACAAAAGTTGAACCTTTTAGTTTTGGCTGTCACCTTTTAAGTCGTTTATTAAATTCAATTAGTACAATAGTGTTTAGGGTAAACTAAACAACATTAGTCTAAGCAATGAATCCCCCGGTCCCCATAGTCGTCTACGCCGCGGACAGTTTCGCTGTATGTTTTGCCACGGCCGCTCTTGGCTCAAATTTTCCCCGTATTTGCTTTGGTATGGCCTACGGCCTTAATCTTATAAATTTGTCCGCTTTGGCGCGGTATGCTGCCGCTTTTTACTTCATATTTCCCTTCTACCGCTTTTGAGTCACTTTTCTTCGTGTCCGCTTTGCGTAAAATTGAGGTCCCTGGGTCTTACACTTGTTCCCCAAACTTTCATAGGAACCGAATGTAGTACAATAGCTGATCTCAAGTAAATCGATCGCAAAGTTTAGAAAAAAACACCCTGTGTATAAAAAAAACACCCTGTGTATATGTTAGTTTGTAATTTTTTTGCCCCTTCCCTTCTACTCTCACCCTTATTTCCTCATGTACTTCCACTCTAAATTAGTTCATTTATCGTTCATCTTCCTCAATAATTCGTTTCATTACATTTAAACCTCTCCCCTCTTTTCCCAAACACACCCATCTCCCTCTCTTTCTCACTCCAGTCCATTCCCACGCACTCTTTCGTCCCTGAGTCTTACACTTGTTCTCCAAATTTAATTTTTTTCAACTTTCATAGGAACTGAATGTAGTACAATAGCCAATCTCAAGTAAATCGATCGCAAAGTTTACAAAAAACACCCTGTGTATATGTTGTTTGTAATTTTAGAAAAAAATGTTTCAAATAATATTGAACGAGCTTCTTGTGGCCTATATAATAAAGTTTGTTCAAGTGTCGTATCTTTTATTGTTCCTGAAATATATCAAAAGGTATGTAAAATTTATTATGTTTCATAGAGCGTAAAATAATTTTTCCTGTAACTTTGCATATATGAGCTATTACGTATGTATACGTGAATGTAATACTATTGTTGAATGTCGGCGACAAGTTGCAAAATTGTAAGGTATTAAGGGTACCTCCAAAAAATTTATGGCGGTGTACCCGCCACTGATAACATTTATTCAATTGCGAAAGCACTTTATATGTCTCATACTACGTAAAATGATGTTTCCTGTAACTTTGCATGTGTGGCTTACATGTACATATTCGAGCCCAACATTAATGAAGTTCGACAATCACAAAAAAAGTTTTAAAAATTCAGTTTAAGTTTCCAAGCCGGTCTGTTAACTTAGATTATTAAATTTGTTTATATAAAATGTAAACGGAATTTATTAGCTACTGAACACATCGAAACGAAATATTTAAAATATAAATTATAGTAACTAAATTGGAACTAAGAAATTAAACGTAAATCAACGAAATTCGTACACTACGCAAATAGTCCGTACTTATTTAAAACTGTTCTTTGGTGATGGAGTTCCAAATTTCAGCTTCTATGCGTTTACACCCCACCAACTCTTCGCATTGTTCTTGGGTGATGGAGTTCCTAATTTCATTAATTTTTTGTCTGAGAAGAGCTTTAGTTCTTGGTCGACACTTTCTCAATTGCTTTTTTATTATGTGCCACAAATTTTCGATTGGGCTTAAGTCTGGACTGAAAGATACCCAGTCTTAATATATTTATTTGATGTTCTAGTAACCATTTTTTTGTTGTTTTAGTGGTCTGACAACTTGCCCCGTCTTGTTGAAAGATAACATCACCGCCTGGGTAAAGTTTCTGAATTGATGTTCTGAAATTTTCTGAACGCTTCTTTTTAAGGGCTTTTAGGAACCGTCTTTTACTTCGCATGTTTATAAATTAAAGGAATTCAGTAAAGTTAAAGTAATATTTCTTCATGAAACTTACCTTTTAAAAACCACAAACCAAGGTTTTTCTTCGACCCCGACTCGATACCCACACATCTTTAAGAATTATATCTATCCACTGTTGTCTCACTTCGCTGGTCGTGCATCTTCTGGATTTTTTATAATTTTTCGCAAAATTCTATTATGCGCAGCTGATGTAATTTGCTTGCTACCACCTCGCTTCTTTTGGACAGATGTGTTGCATTGCTTGAAGTGCTGAATAATGTTTTGCACTGTTGCCCAGACGGGAGTCCAAACGGTATCTAATAAACCCAAATCTATAGCTGCAGTTACCTTCTTTAATTATTTACGCGCGAATTAATTTCTTGTATCTAGTATACCGACTTTACTGATTCATCATAGAAGCAATTTCTTTTAATCTTTGAAGTACAAGAACATCACTTAGAGCAGTGGTGTGCAAACTATTTTCATTTCCGGACCCCCATTTTGTGTAAAATTTTGTCGTGACCCCTGGATAAACAGTAGACGTTTTTTAAATCGTTACTGTAGGTAAAGTGAAATTCTTTCTGGGATTTGCGCTTACAGGTTGTTTTTAAAAGAGGTGACGCCATCGATTAAAATACAGCCTTTTTAAAATAGATCACCAAATTTATAAACCGTCATAAAAATGCTATAAAAGTTGTGACACCATAAAACTTCAGTTAATGCATCGCGCCTACGCGCTGATGTTAGTAAAGACTAGCATTAGTATGAAGCGGCATATTTGTATTTAGAAATTAAAATTTTATGACTCCTCGACACTCTTTTAAAAACACCCTGTATGTTTCTGCCTTATTAGAGGTTTGAATAGAACACATAATTTTATGAAACAATAGTTTTATTTATGCATATGGGTATAAATATTTTATTCACAAAACTTTACATAAGAATTCAATGTGAGGTATGCGGTTGCAAAGAGCTCATGATTGATTCTATGTTCGGATCTGTATTGGAAATCGCATGCCGTAAGTATTCTCTGTATCTAATCGAGATCGATATTTTGTTTTAATGCCAAGTAATTTTGAAAAGCCGGATTCACATGAGTAAGTCGATGCAAACTGAATCAAAATATTGATTGCCTTTCTTTTCAAATCGTTTCCAATCGAGAACCAAAATTTTTGGCACGGCAGAGATTGAATGCGCAGTGTTTCATCACTTGAAACATCAATTAACTGTACTTTTTCATTTAAAGGGATATTGGAATTAATAATATCAAACTAACATGGATCACGGGTACAACCTAATTCGTTATCTGGAAATTTTTCGCACCTTTTCATAATATTTTCTCCCAAATTTATTAAATGACGGGAAATGATGTTTTTAAATAACAATTAATCTATAATATTTTTTTTAGTAAATTCTGAAAAGCACGGGAACATGTCTTTTGTTCAATTCCTCTTGCCAAAGTATCAGGTTATTATTAAAAGCTTCAATTTTACTGCTGAATGTTAAAATGTTTGTACTCTCTCCATGTAGACTGAAATTCAAATCGTTAAATTTTTCGAAAATGTCAGCCATGTAACTCAGTTTTCCGAGCCAATCTTCATTAATGAATGAACGTGCCAATATATCTAGCTTCTCTATCAAAAAAATCTATACTTCGTTTTTCAAATCGAAAATACGTCGCAATATTTTGCCGCGTGAGAACCATCTGACTTCGGTATGTAGTAATAATGTCTCATACACAGAAATTAATTAGAATTAACAAAAAAAGTACATAAACAGAATTACAAAATGCCGTTGAATGAACGTAAGAAGCAGCACAACCCAACTACTGAGGCAAAGACGGAAAGAACTACACAGCTCTCACTGCGAATAAAGACTAAATAGATACAGTAGACACTGTCTAGCTATTTAGATTAGAAATTACCAGCGCGCAGTCGTTGCGCGATTCTTAATACTACAATAATTAAAAAAAATTTCATCAGGTTTACAAGCGCGCTTGTAAAATAGTAATCAGTTTCCATTCGCTTGTATTATTTCCTTTCTTTGAAATGAATAATTATAGATTTTTCATAAATTTGAATTTGTGTTTCAGAATTTAAACGTAATAAAAATAATTCCTAAATTACATATGTGGACCTCGTTAATTTAATTTACAAATGTGTACTTTAAATATATACCAAGGGCGCTTTTCTTAACAGTCTGGTTTGTATTATTTAACTCTGAACCTTCATTATCACTCCCAAATTGCAAATCTAGATTGTACGGTCATTTTGACTACTCTGACACTTACTTTCAACTCGTGCCCGTACCTTTGAGTCCTTAAACAACCGTTTGACATTCATCCAGACTTATTTATTCCAACCTTATTCATCCTCCTCCATCTTTCATCTCTTTTTTCAAACTCCTATTTTGCATATAACCTACACAATATTCGTTATCGTTATCCCTCTATAACTTTTTATACACGTCCTTTTTCCGCTTTTGTGCACTGGAATCATTCGTCCTTTTTTCCAATCATCTGGTACCTTCTCCTTCCCTTTTCATATCTCATTCATGCACCTTCTTATAGCTTTTACCTAGTCCTCATTTAATCACTTCAACACAGCCACACCATATGGACCAGATGCTCCCCCACACTTTATCCTTTGAATTTCTTCTTTCACTTCGTCTTCCGTAATCTGACTATTTATTTCATTTTACTCCTTGTTATCTTTTCACTCATATTTTCTATCTTATCTCTCGCTCCCTTATTCAATATAATATAATCTATCACAGAGTCCGCACTATGCCCTTTAAATGTTATCTCCCCCTCCAAATCGCCTTCTACATTTGCATTTGCCATATATAGTTTCTCTTCTTCCAGTCATTCCTCTTAAATTTCCCGCTCACAATTTTATCCAATTTTATTCACAATTTTATCCTTCTGTTCCTTCCTATATGCTCTGCTTCCATCCCTGTATTCATACCACCTTCCTTTCCTACCCACACATTCCAAAGCCCATTAATACTACGCATTCACTCTCCATCCTCCATCTCGCAATACAGCTCTTCAATTTTCCGCGTGTCCTTTCCATCCATTATACACATATATTGTTACGAATATCCATCTATACTCTGACGGCAATAATTTCCTTATTTATTTACATTCTCATTCTTCCACCCATGTCTCCACCAGACCCAATATGTCGAATCGCCTCAAGTATTGTACAAATTCTTTAGTTAAAAGTTTTCCTCTTAACCCTGCCACATTCCAACACACACTCATAAACCTCTTATTTTCCTACTGACATTATGCTCTAATTCCTCTTCAATTAATCCCTTCTTGCTGCACACAATTTCGATTCCCATTGTCCCTTTCTTTCCATCCTTCGGCCTTGTAACCACAATCCTCTTTTCCACCTGCTTCACTCTTTCCTCTCTTCTCCACACTTCCTCTTGTATATTCTCCGAACCCATATTAAGCTCATGTAACGTCTATCGACATTATTCCTATCTTCCGAATACCGAATGCACTTTATGTTTCTATAACTAAATGTTTATAAATACTTAGATTTCATTCTTTCTATCTTGACTACTATTTCTGACCCCGACAGTTTATTACATTGCTGACTAAGTCTATAATCGTAAATGTATGAAATCTAGTTGTAAGTCTAGGCGTTCTAAAGTTATGCTGCAGGAAAGTATGCTGCTAATTATATCCATAGACAGATGCACTCGTGCTTACATTTATTTTTATATAAAATCTCATCGAAGAAATAAGTTTTCCATATTTTTACCACAATTTGATAACTATTTATTATCCTATTTTAAAATATAAATATACAATCATATTTATCTTTAAAAATAATTTTATTAAACATAAATTGGCAGCCTGCCTTATACTATGTTCAATAGCAAAGAAGTAAACCATACATTTTATTGTATGAAACAGCAGTTGATGAAAACGAACTGGTAACTATATAACTTAGTGCGTCCGCGGTCAGAGGGCTGTAACATCTATCCTTGTGTGCACTTTTCGTAGTCTGAAGATGTTTTATATCTATGTCAATGATTAAATGCATAAAGAATCTTAAATCCACTAATACAAGTTAAAATTGTAAGGATTTGTTAATTTACTTTTGTTCTATTTTTCTTTAATGACCATTTATTTGAAAATTGTCTAATTTTAATCTCTTAGAAATTAATCAATTTTATACTATAAAAAAACCTTGTTTTGATTTATTGCGGTTTACAGGTTGCAAATTTTCTTTACTTTAACTTTCATGATTTTTTGATTTGTAATGTGAAGGGAGGTGCAAGAAACAAACGTACCGTAAATATCTAAACTGCTTTACATAGCTGACATTTTTATTTTCAAGATTTTATTGTAGAGTTTTAATATTAAGTTTATGTGATAAGCACTTGTTTCATAACATCACATTGTGTAAAATTAAATAACGTGTCTATATAAAATTACATAATTTGTCCAATATAATCAGATCTTCTCAACTTTGTTTGTAATGATTGCCATTGGACTACAATATTATCAGCAAAATAAAATAAAATTTTTCCAGTCAAAGAAAACGTTTCCGTGCGACACAAGCTTTCGACAAATACAATCTTTGAATCGCATATAAAAGCAGCTTTTAAAATAAATGACACTAAACATATAGGTATACACATACCAGGTCCATTGCACAATATTAAATCAGGTCTTAATCTACAGGTTACTGGAATGCAATATAAAATAGAATACAATGTACTAAATATTGATGTGGTGTAAGATTGTTTCACATTTCTACTTCGTGGTATTAAAGTGATATTATAAGATACCACAGATGTTTCATCCTTTTTATTATATTCAAGTTTTTTAATCTTAGCCAAGCTTGTGGTATCATTATTCGCAATTATATAACACCTTGGCAAATAACGTTGAAAATTCAAATTTTCGAGTAATAGTAACATTTCGGTTGTATGTCCGCCAGATCCAATACATATTAATGTCTTCGACGTATTTTTCTGAGTGATTCGATTAATTTTTGTATTACCAGTAACGATTTTATGAATCAAATAAAAAAAGCGAAGTACTATAAGTAGTACTAATAATGTAGTCAACTCTAATGCAAGTTCAGCTAAAATAGAAGCAACTATATATTTTGAACGAACTATTTAAATTTAACTTTACCATCCATGTTTTAAATAAACATCGTAGAAGACTGTTTAAAAACAATTACTATCAGTTATTACTTTTCATTTATTTTTTATACTACCTCACCGATTTTGTTTATTTTGATACATTTTAGGTTATGGTTTATGGAAGGATCATAGAACGTATTTATGATCAAGATTAATGACTTCTTCTGATATGTTTTTAGTCCTTCGTAAGTTATTATACGACGCACCCTAACGTCTGAGGTCCAAACTCAGATCAAGATCGGCGGAAAATGTTCAACAAACGAAATTTAACTTCTGGAACGAACGGAACGGAAGGTTCGACTAAAACGAGGTATGGATATAAACATTTATTGGCATAAATTTCTATAACATTTCACAACTACATAATACCCTAAAACGAAATATATTCTTTATAATTTCGACTTTATTTCACTTAACACTGCTATCAACTGATATGTCCTGTTTCGTCCTAGTCGACTTATTAATTGATTATTTATCTGTTGCAATCGATCGTTCATACTACGCTTCCTTTATGCCGAGATGTTTTAACCTAACTATTTTTACGTATTGTTTCAATTATGCGGAAACTCTGTATAATTTATTTTGAAAACAATTCTTCATGTCGGACGCAGAAGATTTTATTTCTTTAATTTTTCGGGAAATGAGAAAATACTGAAAATGTTTTTAAAAGAAAAAGCTATATTAATGAAATATACAAGCAGAAGCAGTGCTAGAGCATTCCTTCCCTTTTAAGACTACTTATAAAATGATATAGTATCTTTAAAATTGAAACATTTATTACAATATACAGTAAAACCTTATTAAAGTGAACACTTCTGGTTCGTGCCAAACGTCTTTATAAAGTTATTCACTTTTCAGAGAATTATGGGTTTATGCATAAAACTGCAAAATATGAAAAAAAAATATTTATTGTTAATTATGTTCATACTTTTAAAAGTCATTAATTTTTGTTTTTGTTCTTTGTTGAGAACTATATAATTATGGAAGAAATATTCTAATTTGGTATAAAGTGGCAATATTTCTAGACAAAAATTTACAGAAAAAGCTTTTGATTTATCAAATATTTCAATCATTTTGTTTGTTGAGGATTTAATTCTTTTTCTTGAAATATTTCTTCTGATTCCAATTTCTGATTCTTTACATATTTCGGAAATAGATACATTATCCTCGACATATGCATTGGCATCAATTTCATTATGTTCATTACAAAGAATATGACTATATAATTTTTACTTCATTCCATGCTGCATCAATACACAAAATGCTGTCCGAAACAGAAACTGTTTAAGAAAAGGACGACATGCAGATTAAGTCATCCACTTTAGCAGAATCTGCAGTGAGTTATTTATTGTCGAATATAATATTTTAAAGCTATGAATTACCGCTTAATTCATTAGATGCAATACGGATGTTGTGTTTGCAGGCAAAAACCGCGAAACTTTCGCACCAATACTTCTCGCGCAGATGACGCAATTTAATTCGCAATGACATCGATGAACGGAATACACTCTACGAAGGGTTATTTAAAACAAAAAGTATAGATAAGAGCAGGTCACGAACGGTTAACATTCACAGTATACAGTTCTTCACTTTATGCAAAATAAATTATGTAAAATTGATATTGGAATGTACAAATTTTTCAAATTTGTTCACACATAAAACTAAGTCAAAAGTATGAACGAGTAGTACGATATTAGGGTTGCATATATCACTAAATTTAGAGTTACAGTTAAATTGAAACTAAATCTGAAAGTATGAATGGGCCTTAAACTTAACACTCATTTTAACATAGGTTTCTAGATAAATGTAATTAAAATAATAACATAAGATAAAACTTGTTTCTGTCAAACTATATACTATTGGACAAGATGTGGAGTCTTTTCACATAAATCACTTAACAAATTTTAAATTCATCCTTTTAATTCTTAATTTAATTATCTTTTACTGCCTTTGATTGCTATTTTTTTAACTTTTCCTTTAATTGTACCTTTGTCTTTAATTACATTAGTATTATATTCTCACTTTCATTTCCCTTACTTACTTCTTTCTTCTCTCAATTATTTACTTCCTTCTTCTCGCACCACAGCCAGCAGGAGAAATGCCGGACAAATTTGCCTAATTTTTATATTACCCCGATAGATTTGCATAATACGTCACTATTCCCTTCCTAAGTGGACTGTGGGCCTCGTATGCCGTCTCGGTCAACCTGAGACTCAAACCGAAAACCGCTGGATTGGTAATCATGGATCTTAACAATACGCTACGACCCTCACTTACATGAGTTCAAATGCCGCTTTATCATTAAATAGTTTTGAAATGCTTCTTATAATGACCGTTTTTTATGAATGTTATTAAAGTGGCCATGTAAACTCATACTCTACAAATTCATTTTGATAGAAAAAGTAAGAACCTTTAGACTGATTTGAAAGAAAAGACACATTATACCATCTAAACTAGCATCTAAACTTGCAAGAGAAAAAGCAGAGTAAAATGATATAATGAAATAAAATCAATATTTTATTTGTTTCATATAAAATTAAATCAAATACATTCGACAACAATAATTTAAAATGTACTAAGCCTAATTAAATATTTGGCACAATATAAAACATTTTCTAAATATTTTGTCATAAAATATCCTATTTCAACAATTTTAAAAATATGTGACATTATTATAGTCGCAAATTTAATTAATTATTCTGAAGATAAATATTCTTATATTTGTGTTTGATTTATGCTATTTAACAATTCTCGAATAAATTTCAATAAATGTATCCTCTAAACAGCCTCAAATATAGCACTTGAATTGTTACAGTAAGAAAACGAACCATAATACACGATTAATAAAGCTAACATAATTAAGTAGACCGAATAAATTAGGAAAAATAAAATAAAGTTAAAATCTATAAAAGTAAATTTTCTTAAAACATCCATACTCAATTATACAATATTTAATAAAAATATTTCTATCTATTTATAAAATTTTAATAGTCAAGACAAAGGAATTCCACTAAACAAACACAGAATCTTAAAAAACAATTACTATCAGTTATAAAAAATTAAATCAAGTACTGTAAATACATAGCTACTATTTGCAATATTGCTGTTCTACTAAAATTGCGTATCCCATTTTAGAGAATGTAAATGCGACACATGTGTATTTGCTATGTTGACATACTTGCTAACATACTTGTATTTGCTATTTTGACAGAAGTGATTACTTCTGTCAGCACAGCATTAGCGCATCCCTCTTAATTCAAATAGTGACCTATTATATGAAAAACATATTTGGTGGAAGATATTGAACAGTGTCATCATAACTTCAGAATGTAACTTTTTACCGGACGCAACTTGTCATAATAACGAATGTATTTAATTTGATGTTTAAAATTGTATATGGTTCATTCAATGAACACGATAATGTTATTACAAAAATCAGTTGTGCATTAAGGAAAAAACTTATACTTTTATATTTGATATTGCACATGGTTCAATGAACTTCATATTATTATTATATGTGATAACAAGCACCTTGTTCATTGAACCATGTGCAATATAAATGATTAAAAACATTATCACCAAATGATGGCCACTTGCAGAAACCGGTAGTAAATAAAATTAATAAAACAAGGAAGTGTTTTTTTAATAAAATTTGATTAAATAGTAGCCTTATTGCCGATCAAAGCAACAATTATGAATTACTTAAATCACCGAATAATAGAAATATTTATTTGATTTGTGTTTTTCACATTTAAACAGTGTAAACAGTATAGTATAATCAGATTAAAAGAGATCTCATAATACCTTGTCTCATACAAGGTTATACTAAACTTTTAATATAGAGACTAACGAATCTACCTTGATAATTGGAAGTTTTGTCAATCACAGCGATCTCATTTGTGCTGAGTATAATGGCATGATTGTGTACTTTATGTACTTTTAATGTGTACTTTTAATTAAGTACAAAGTTTTGCAAGTATCAACAAAGCGATTAAGTCTTGGAACAATACATATATAAACCTGGATGCTTCTTTGACAATACTAAAGGGAGATCATTCTTTAAAAGTACAGGAGAACTGACATGTCGAAACTCTTCAAATTCATATTGTTGTCTTGAACGTATGTGAACCATAAAAGTTTTACTTTATATCATATGCTTGATTCAAAGTTGGAATAGCTCGAAATTTATACGTATTGATATCTCCCGCGTATTCTGTGAATTAATGATGGAAAGAATCATGGTTCATTATGAAATGAGTAATACATCGGGTTCAAATTGTGCCACTTGCTTAGAGTTGTTTGTATGTCATTCTCAGATCGATTGGAAGAACACATGCCTTGCTAGTCTAGGGTTTACATTAGCTGGGTGTATTTAGTACTCTCGTCAATAGAGTAGAACTTCTTTTTTTCAGAAGAAATTACAAGCCAGAGCATGTGATGTATGTATACACCGGTACAATCTACACATAAGTGATATGGGAGATTAGACTTTACTTACTCAATGATTTCATTTATAAATAATTTAGCACTAAGGGACTAAAAATGAACGTAATGGATTTAGAGAAGTCTTTGTAACCAACCAATCGCGAGATTTTCCAATCAACAGGGAATTATTTGGTAATACCATAAAGAAATATAATGACAAGAGTAAAAAAACTAGAAAAATAATTAGTCTCAAGAAAAGTTAGTCAACCGCTAACTAAAATAGAACCAGAATTGTAAGAAATATTTTAGTGATGGGCAATACCTCGTTTTAAAATGAAAATGGGAGTAACTCTTTTTTATTTGTGAGGCCTCGAAGGAGGTAACACATATGAGGTGAGAAGAATAGTGAGGAGTTCCTCATTTGAGGCCTCATTATCATGAAATGAAAGTCACTCTTTTTTCAATTATGAGGAGTTGAACCGATTGATTATATTAAAAGTAGTGAAGGGTTCTTCCCTTGAGGCCTCATTATGATGAAGGAGTAACTTTTTTTCAAATACGAAGCGAACAACTATTTATGAGGAGTTCCTCCGCTTTTTTCAAAAGACGAGTTCCTTTTTTTTTAATGTTGCACAAAATGCCAATGAGGAATCACCAAAAAAACTTTGCATAAAATCTTACTTAGCGATTCTAAAAACATATAAAACAGCTTAATTGGTTAGACTTTTCAAGACAATAAACTGTCACTTCCGGTGAACGGAGGTCGCTAAAACGATTACCTAGTCCTACAACCGTATGCGGAATTTTGACACGATTAGTTAAAACTTTTGAATCCGCCTAGAGGAAACTTTCGGGCATCTGAAGTTGTAGTTTTACTTCCGATGGTAACGTCACTTCTGGTGAGTTGATTTTGTTCTGAAATCTATAGGATTCGTCATCAGGTAGTCCGCAAGACGTATGACAAATTTGATTACAATCGTTCGAACCGTTTAGACGTTATCATATTCACAGAAACACACCCACAGACATTAAAAAAATTGACAAAATCATTTAAAAATAATTAAAAAATTGTCAAAAAAGTAACTCTTCACATAATATAATAAAAGCCTTCATATTTAAAAATAGAGTAACTTCTCACAAATAATAAATCTCCCCCTATTAAAAATAAGTAACTCTTCTATTTCGTCTTGATGAGGTCTCAAATGAAATGTCTCATATATGGAAGCTATCACGGGCATGACAGCTGAAGCCCATACATCATACAGAGCAAGTCCACTTCTCCTTACGAATGACGTTGCGACTAACGCGTGCTATGTGCATCAAACGAGATCGTGACTTACACAAATATTATCATCAAACAGTTAACTCTCCTCTTTTGAAACAAAAGAGGAACTCCTATTTTGAAAAGAAAAAGAGGAATTCCTGTT
>WYDF02024423.1:0-10674 GCA_009867245.2 Adranes taylori | reverse complement strand
TTGAAAAGAAAAAGAGAAACTTTTTGGTTAAGAAAAACGAGAAACTCTTCTTTTGAAAAGAAAAATAGGAACTCCTCAAAAGAAAGAGGAATTCCTCTTTTGAAAAAAAGATAAACCCTCTTAAAAAAAAGATTAATTCCTCATTTGAAAAGAAAAACAGGAACTGCTCTTTTGAAAAGAAAAAGAGGACTTCTTCTTTAAAAAAAAGAGGAACTCCTCTTTTGAAAAGAAAAAGAGAAACTTTTTGGTTAAGAAAAACGAGAAACTCTTCTTTTGAAAAGAAAAATAGGAACTCCTCTCTTGAAAAGAAAAAGAGGAACTCCTCTTTTGAAAAGAAGAAAAGAGGAACTCCTCATTTGAAAAAAGAGGAGAAACTCCTCATAAATAATGATTCGCTTCGTATTTGAAAAAAGAGGTGCTCCTTCATTTCATGACCCTGAGGCCTCAAATGAGATACCTCATAAATGAGGGACCCTAAAGTTTGGTTAAATCATAAAAGCGACATAACCAATTACCGCCAATACTTAAATTGCCGAAATTACCATCGTATAGGGTAGATATATAAAAGATAAAATGCTATCAAAACATTATATAGAAAAACATTGTTTCTATTTTGGAAGCAACATATCAAATAACAAGACTTATAAGACAAATAACAAAATAACATATCAAATAAATCTAACATTTGTACAATCTGTAACCATATTCATTGCGAATTAAAGTCATACGTTACGATAAAGCATTGTTTGCTATATAATAACTATGTATTTACATTAAAGAAAAAGTTAAGAATTCCTTGTACGTCATTCAAATCTATCTACAATAGATTTAACCCAACCTTTAGTATTGGAATTCTCAGATTTTGTTGTATTGGAATACTCAGAATTTGGTATAGATTCACAAGTGTCAGTTTTATTCTTCTTCAAATTAGTGTATTTATTTCCTAAAATAATATTCGATGAGTTATTATCTGGAGTCTGTGTCTGTACTATTTGTTTAAAACTAAGATGCTTAGGTTTAGCGGGAATCGGTGGTGGCGCTTTTAATTTATTACTTAATCCATGTGAATTACTTTCTAATGACGTTTGTTTTCGTACGAGATCTTTTACAGCAGCATTGATTTCAGCATAATGGGCCGCCCCACAACCGGTTCGGAAACTGTCACTCTTCTCCAATTTTTTTTCTTCTTCATGCAGACTTTCGTCTAAAAGACATTCGTAGTAACTATCTGAATTATGACTAGAAGGTCCTAATTGCACATCTGAATCGTACTGAGTTAAGAATTCGCTACTGCCTATATTATTTGTATAATTGTGGATTTCCAAAATGGTTTCATTTTGACTAGATTTTTGAGAATCCGTAATTTCGAGTTTCTCGTTATCAATTTGTTTTAAATCTTTAAATGTTTCACTTAAACGTTTTTCAATTTCTTTAAGTACTTCGTTTTCGTTTATTGTCATATCAATCTCAGATTTATCGATCTCAAAATCGTCAAAGTCAATTTTGTTTTTATCATCATCTACTGCATTATTATTGTCACTGGTCTCACTTGAAAGTAGTAAGCTGGTTTGATTATAAGTTAAGGAATTTGTACTATATAATAATTTTTGTGGATCTTCATAATCGGGATTCGCTATTTTCGCGCCCATATTTTTCGAACCCTGTTTATAAATAGGAAGTTTAGATTTTTTTTGTTCTTCACTAAGCATAGCACGGAATCGTTGCAGAAGACTAAAACGTATGGCGGATTTTCTGTATATGCGATGTTCTGGAAATGTGTCAATAACATTATTGGATCTGCAAGTAAAAATAAAATATGAATTTTAGTCTGTCTTGTATTTATATCAATTTATGATATATAAAATGGTTACTTTGAAGATGGTCACAGGGAAAAAGGAAAATGACATTCTTAATAAAAAAAGTATATGGGATTCATATAATGAATATGACGGATATGTGGCTGATATGTGTCACAAAGTTGATTTCAATCTTGTTATTTTTAGAACAACCTAACATGTTGTGGTTATTAATTTATCAAGCTTGATCAGCAGTACGAGTGAACATTCTCCTTAATATTTAGTATGCCATAATTTTTTAATCCGTACGCTTCTGTTTTGTACTTCACGAGAGTGAAGTGGTACGTACTATTTGTTGCATTGTAATTTTTATATTTTATGTATGTATATTTAAATACGCAGATATGTAAAAAACGTATAGAAGTGTAGGTATCATAGTTTGATGAGATTGAATTGAGCAGTGAATAAATTTTAATGATGAGAGTAACACTAACGAAGTAGACGAAGTTCAGTACGGTGATTATAACTAACTATAAAAAAGACTTAATCGAACACAAAAAATGTATTCACAATTTGGTGGATAATAATAACATCGGCGACAGGGGGCGACTTTTCGGGTCAATAGTGAACCGTTGACTATTTTGTGGGAATGCTCAGAATTACTGAACGGAAAAAGAAAGCAGGTTACGCCAATATGAAAATCCCGTGCACAATCTAATTATATACTTGCCAAACGCTGAAAACAAAAATGCTCATCCCCAATAGATATTTTGGACCCTTTTGAGAATGTTAGTCTCTGGGAAGTTGAAACTTTTGACTATTTAAATGAAATCCATCTAGATTATTTGATTTTTTTTACATGAACTTCTAAAATCAAAAGAACTTATACAAGCATACTAGAACAGTGACTATATGATTTTAATTTAACAGATAATTTTGATATATCAGAGAACTCTATTATTTGTTGTTGGAGTAATAAATAGAATTGAAAACAAATTATCGGCACTTGCATCTTGCATGCAAAAACAACCATAATGTTTAACATCATGTTAATGGATGCCACTCATTCTTTTGCCTGATTAATCTGAAACGTGACAGATTCATCACCTGTTTGTGCACGCACACGTGATGCTTCATAAAATGATTTGTCTTCGTATAAAAAAGTCTATAATCCTAGTGCAATACGAGGGTGGTTTGACGGAAATCTAGCCCAAGTAAGAAAATACACGATTTATCTTTTTTATCACTTATTTTTCAACATAGTCCCCTTTTAAGGACGACTTCAAGACGACTTTCAAGACGACTTTCAAGACGACTTTCAAGACGAGTTTTCAAGACGACTTTCCAACTTCTTTATCCCTTCTGAAAAGTAATTTTGATCGAGCTCTTCAAGTTTCGGTCATCACTTTATCGTTTGTTGCAAAACGACGTCCTGCGAGCCATTTTTTTACGTTTGGGAACAGGATGAAGTCGCAAGGGGCTTGATCTGGTGAATACGCTGGGTGTAACATAGTTGGTTCAATTGAAAGAAAACTACAGTATTCCGAAACCCCAACAAATTGTATTGTAAGTATATAAAGCGATATTGTTTCGAGCTACGACAATCGGGTCATTGTCAAGCTTTAAATAAACGAAGTCTCCACTCTTCGTTCATCCCAAAAGAGATTTTGGAAAAAGAAACAATTTTTATAACGTTTTTAGCACATGGTTTTGACCTCTAATTTAAAACCAATCAGAAATGAAATTTTTGCATGTGATGATATAAAATAATTAAATTTTGATTTGCTGGTAGAAAAGATGGGAATAATACCCCTTATTTCATCTTTACATGCGGTTTCATGTCAACAAGCGAAAACTAATTGTTGAAACCGATTAACCAATAAAGAAACGTTCTTTATTGGTTAATCAGTAGTTTTCGCAGGTTGACATAAAACCACATGTACAGATGAAATAAGGGGTGTTATTCCCATCTTTTTTATCAACAAATCAAAACTTAATAAATTTCAAGTATTTTATATCATCACACGGCAAAACTTTCATTTCTTAATTGGTTTCCAATTAGAGATCAAAGCCATGTGCTAAGAACGTTATAAAATATTTTTCTTTTTCCAAAATCTCATTTGAGATGAACGAATAATGGGAACTTCGTTCACTTAAAACTTGAAAATGCGCCGATACTAGTTTGAAACAATTGTCGCTTTACAAACTGACAATAAAATTTGTTGTAGTTTTGGAATATTGTAGTTTTCTTCCAATTATATTGGACTACAAATATTAGGACTTAGAAATTATACTTTAGATCTGCTCATTGGTTCAATTTTACCTCCACGACGATCGTTCTGTGAGCGGGTGCATTATTCATGATGGAAGAGAACTTTTTCGCCAAAACTTTCTACGAATCTGCCATACGTGTGCGTTTCTGGTCGATAGTGACTAAACGCGGCACCCATCGGGCGGATAACTTTATCATATCCAAATGTGTAGCGATTTCTGGTGTAGCGACGATATTTGAAGGCCTTGGGTGGTCATCATCAAATACACTCGACCGACCACGAACAAATTCAGCTTCACAAAATTTTACTGTTTTTCCCTTTATTGTGAAGGAACTTAATCACTGAAAGCTATTCGACTTTTTCCATTTTTCACAAAACACAAAAGGTGCTTACTTGCGACGACTGTAAAAACCAAACTAATTGTTCTTCTTGCTTCAAAATTTGGTAGACGTCACGTGTTTTATGGTAGATGCCAAAATCAATATGGTGTTCGTTGTCAGTAACGCCATCTATCGAAGGTTAGATGTATTTTAAACCACCCTCGTACAATATAATATATTTCAAATAACGTTACCTATAAATTTTACGATTTTAAAACTGATAATTTTTGAAAACAAACGTAAAATTGACGCTAAGTAAATATGCGGCTATAATTTGTTAAAAAATAAATCAGTTTTCGTGAATTTGTGTTGAAAATATAGATTTTAAACAAAAACATATAGGTATTTATAAACTTAATACATCACTAACTCAGTGTAAAGATTACAAAAGCAAGCCATTTGCTTGTAAGTTATATGTACTATCCTTGGGTTCTTGCATGAAATGTCTATATTGAAATACTAATAGAGGAAAAAAATCATAAAAAACGTTACATAACATTATCCAATTGAATTGTAGTTTTAATTGATGTATAAAATAACTACGACTAGATTTAAATTACTTACACTTCTTGAAGTTGATCGACATCAATATCTGCCAATTTATCATTTAAGGAATTTGAAGATTCGGAAACTGTACAATCTACAGTGCTATTTAGCGTCAAATTGTCTCTACTATTATTGAGATCATTAAGCTGAAATGATCTGGGCAAAGAATCTGCTTTATTTGGTAAACCATTATCGTGTTCATCCTGAAATAAAATGTTATATAAAAAATTACAACTAATAAATAACATCCAAATACCTTTGTCCAGATATCACTATTAATTATAGGATCAGTGTTGTGTCTTAAACTTCGTCGCTGTCTACTCAATAACTTATGAAATTCTTGGTTTTGCATCAAAAGATCGCTAACCACTTGAGCAATTGTATTAGTGTTCACAACATTGTTATCATCACTAATTTGAGAGTTTTTATCTTTGGGAATCTCACACAATGGATGAGATGTTGAGTCTTCTGCAAGAATAAATAAATAAATCATTTGAATTCTGCAAGAATAAATAAATCATTATGGGAAGAATTAAAGATAATTATGATTAACAGCAGTGACAAAATAATTTAATAAAATTACCTTCGTTCTTGCCTCGATCAAAACTTTGATTAGAATCATCTAATTGTCCAGTTTCACCACCGTTCTCGGAATTATCAGAGAGATCTGCATAAAATTTTGCCGAACATTCTTTACTTTTTTTAAGCTTAGCGATTTTCTTTGGCATAGATTTAGCTGTATAATAATGATGATGATTATAATGAGTGGATGTGCCATTTTGTTGCATTTGATGTTGTTGGCTGCACCCGCTTGGATCAGATTTTCTACGCCAACTGTAAAACGAGGAAAAGAGTCGATCTTGTGAAGCAGTTCGACGTCCGCTTGAAAATTTATAGTTTTGTGGTACATGGTAAGTATTCTGATGATAGCGTGATGTCATAGGCGAAGTCGATTTGCGAATGCGGGTACGACGCTCAAGATATTGAGGTGTTGAATGATGTTTCATCGGCGACCATTTATCCATCGCACTATCTAAATAAAGATTTAGCCACTTTAAACTTGATAATAAATACTACAACACTATTAATAAGAAACACTATTAATAAGAAACTTGGAATTAAAAACATAGATTTAAGATATTTATTACAGCATGTTAGCATAATCCACATAGAAATGTTTATAACATTCAGCATAGCCAAATATATAGTTTGTGCGGATCACGGCTATAACTTCGGCAATCCTTGGTCATCTTGACAGACGTTTTCAACATCTGTGACCACCAGATGTTCAATATAAACTAAGCATGTGAATCATTAAGATTTTTCTTTTAAATGATTGTATAAATTTTCGAATGATTAAGAGGCAAATAGTTTACAAGATTAATTTTGATATATCTAATAAAATTAATATTGAAAGAAATCAGACCCCATCAAGTAGAATGTCTGGTAATTAAGAGGAAGAAAGCAATACCTGGAAATACCAATAAAGAGAAAACATAAAACTTGAATAATTAAATATACTGCTGTGCAGTGATTGTATACCAACTTTAGAACCTACTAATTTATTAAATATTATTTTAACACATGTTAAGTATTAATTCATTGAAAGATCAGAAATTTTGTTGGAATTAGTTACTGTAACTAGTTGGATAATTCAGCAGTTGTAGTCAAGTGAAAACATAACTGATGTATTTCTGTATGTCTATTGACAAATGAAAAAATCGTCCAGAATTGGAGAATCAATTGATGATGATAATGTATTAACTAAATGTATTAACTAATAGATAGTTAATACAAAAAAATGTATTAACTATCTATTAGTTAACATGTTTCGGGACAACAATCGTCCCTTTGTGAGAACTAAAGAAAGTACATCGTTACAAAAGATAATATAAGAAAATAACTTAAAAATTTTACATGAAGAAAATTTTCAATCTCTGTATTTATTGATATAATTTCTGAATTACGTACGTTTTAGTTTTCTTTTAAAATATTTATAATATTACTTATAATAAATTCATATTTGAAAAAGGTTTTTAATTGTTTATATTTAAGAAAAACATATTAATTTATATAAATTTTGAATTTTGAAAAAAGTTAATCATGTAATACCTCACTAATACCTCACTAACTCGACTCTTTGTGAATCCTGAGTGTGTCGAGTTAACATGGGAATTTCGGATGGGTTTTAGTAAATGGACACAAATTAGACTTGAGTTATAAAATTTATTACATACATACCTGTATATGTAATTATTGTATGTACAGTACATATGTATAAACAATTTAAATAAAATTAAGTTGGGGACACTGTTTTATTGAATATTGTTTTTCTTTCTCAACTCGGCGCCTGGCAGCACGAAGTCGCCGGAGGAATAAAATGTCCGTTGCAGACGATTCTTGTTCCGTAATACTTCTTCAATGTGTATCAAACCCTCACAGTGGCTCATCCTTTCTTTTTGTTGACTGATCTCTATGCCATCTTTTTTCTCCTCTGTACCTCGGCCTTTCACAGCAACAACCATTTCATCTTCTCCTAGTGGCTCACTGGCCTCATCATGATCCATCCAATCTCTGACATCATCATCTACAGTTTCTTCACCACCTGGAATTTTCCTCATTACAGCAACCAAATCGGAGGTTTCACGTTCTTCTTCTTCTTCTTATTCAAAAAAGTCATTGCCCAAATGATCTAAAAGTTTCCTCTAATAGCGAAAGAGAGTTATTGCCTGTAGTCACATAGATCGAGCCAGCCAATAACGTCTACTAAATCAATCCTTTTTAGCTTACTTTTCAAATCATCTTCTTCCAAGGATAATACTAAAGAATAAAGGAGCTTGCACCTGTATCTTTTCTTTAAAGCTGCCAAAACGCCCTGATCCATGGGCTAAATCAGAAAAATTACGTTCGGTGGAAGAAACATTGCCTTTATTTCTTTGTCCGGTAAATATTGAGCATCTGCATGAGTCGTAGCATTGTCCAGGATGAGAACTGCTTTTCTAGGAAGATTCTTCGACTTTAAAGATTGTTCAACCTGAGGTACGAATTGTTGGAAAAATCATTCTTTGAAAATTGATTCATTCATCCATGCATTAGGCTGGTTTCTATACCACACAGGCAAATCACAGCCATTGCTTGTCTACACATGTTTGGAAGCTATTGGTTTTTTTGTTCTCCCAGTCATGGCTAATTTAATCTTGTGTTCTCAGGTTGCATTACTACACGGTAGAATAGTGACACGCTCTTTACTTTTCTTGTAACCTGGGGCGAATTTTTCACTTTTTAAAGCCAAACTTTTAGTTGGAAGCGTATGAAAATTTAGCTCTGTTTCATCACAGTTGTAAATTTGTTCCCCAGTAAGGACTTCTTTGTCAATAAATTCATGAAATTTTATCTTAAAGTCACTTACACTTTTAGGGTCAGATAATTTTTCACCGCAGATACCGCTGTTTCCAGCTGTCTAACTAGCCGTTACTTGCAGTGAATCCGAACTATGTCTTCTTTTAATTCCTCATAAAACTTCAGCGCTATTTATTGTGGGATAGGCCCCGATATAGGTGTACCTTTGTCCCTTTACACCCGAAACCACTGATCAAAGTTTCACAAATAAAATAGCTTCGCTATTTTATTCACGTTTTCACCATCTACTCTTTTCAAAGCATCTAACTTCAGTTCCATTAAAACAGACGCTTGCTTCCTTTTTTTCTCCCACGACATTTTTCTAATCTACCCGTATAAACTACGTAACTAATTAATCACTTCAACACAACTTGTAAAAACTTCAAAACCTCAGAAACAAAAAGCTTGTAAAAACTTCAAAAAGAAAAAGAAGGTTAGGAAATGCAACGAACAGTCAGCAAGTATATACACTATACAAACGTTTATACAGTTATACATACATATAAACAAGACCTGCCGCCGAGTTACACGCGCGCCATTTGTCGCTGACACAAATATTTTGAAAGAAAACTACAATGTACTTAATTCAGTAATTATATCAATACAGAGATTGAAATCTTCAGGTAAAAATTTTAAGTTATTTGCTAATAATATTAATTTTTGTAACGATGTACCTCTTTTGTTATGACAACGGGCCGATTGTTGTCCTGAAACATGTAAACTAATAGCTAATTTGTAAATTAAAAAAAAATGTATTTGGGACACTATTGACAAAACTTTTGCATAATAGATTCATTTTTAAATAGTTAGTAAAGCTATTTTAATTTCCAGAAATTCCCGAATATGTTAGAATATGTTTATTGATCAGTGCCATTGTAAAGTAAATAAAATATTACAAAGAATTAAGTCTTCAATCAGAATTAAGTCTTCCATTCAAATCTCTATAAAGCATTTGAAAAATGTTACTACAATCAACTTGAAAGGCAAGAAAACAAGAAAAAAATTAATTGAAAGATATTGCATAAAGCTGTATTTAAGACATGTACTTACACTGATATCTTTAAAAACCACTCTTTTTGGACCTATAATATGTGTTGGTTGGGCCTATAATATGTGCTGGTTATCTTACTAAAATATTCAGATCCACAGTTTTTGTAAATTGATTTTTTTATTTACCTACAAGTATGTTTTTGTATGTATATGGTAGAGTCTAAGTAAGTGTATGGGCTGGAGTGGTTGGGTGGGCTGGAGTGGTTCGGTATAAGCTATGGCTTGGGCCACATCGAGCTCAACATACAGCGGATTCGGCTCGGGCCTAGCTTTTACAAACTAAAACCCCGAGCCTGGCTCAAAAAGTCACATACTGGGGTATCGTTTATAAATTTAGTTAGTAGTTGTAATAAATAAAATATTGAATGCATTATAAAATATTAATGAATATCTTATTGGAGCTTCATTGGAAGTAATGAAGCTCATGAGACTCAGATGTTAAGTTCATGAAACTTAGCGGAGTAAAAAATTTTCGGACAAAAACTTGACACCAGTTGCAGTTGCGAGAAACGCTCGGCTAGTACATAGAAACGATAGCCATCTCTTAATGTTTTATTTATATTTGTAACAAATACACGTACAAAAGCATTTACTTACAAAAAATGAAGATTATAAACTATTAGATGTCGATATAAATTTAGTTACTGACGTGATAGATTTTCTGTAATCGGCAAGTGAGAATTTCTAAAAAGAATTAGAATCAACTTATCATACTGTTACTTTCTAGTTTTATATACTTAATTATGTTAACAAATGTTTATCCATTGAACACAAGATGTTCCCATTTTTAGGGCTTAAAATCCAACATCTTAGAATGCAAGAATCTGCCCATAGAAACTGCTTTGAAGGAAATTAAAAAATTTCTTAACTTTGCAAAAAATCTAAACTTTGAATCGTGGTGGAATATTTCAGTATTTTCAACTGAAAACAAAACAATTCCGTGGCTATAAGAATTAATTTTTCAGTTTTAATGCTAAAATAAAATCGATCTAAAATAAAATCGATCATTTAATTTATTTAGAAGTAGGAAAGTGCCTTAAAAATCAGAGCCATAGTACAAAGGACGGCAACCTATGACTCGCGATACGCCAAGCAATCCATTAGAAAATTTCAAGTGATCCACTTGAGTTTCGGTAATAAGTATAAAAAATTATTAGAATTTGGGTTCGGGTCAGGTCAGTATAATAAGCTATTCTAGTCAGATTAACAATTTTTCAACCAACGTACCAT
>WYDF02024412.1:0-13057 GCA_009867245.2 Adranes taylori | reverse complement strand
GATCTGATCCTGATCTGATCCTGATCTGATCCTGATCTGATCCTGATCTGATCCTGATCTGATCCTGATCTGATCCTAACCTGATCCTGACACTGATCCTGCATCACTGTATTTCCTATTATAATACTCAGTTCCAATCACTCGAATTGAATTAAAACGAAACATTAAGATTACGGAAATTGGATTGACGATGATGTAAAACTTGATGCGAAACGTTGTTGATATCGAAATTGGAACTCAAGATGTAATATGAATTGAATAGAAACACTGCTGCCTTTTAAACCTAGTTATTTGTTTTAACTATATGTATTAAATACATTGGGATGATTATTTCAGTTTAAAAAAAAAGGATTACTACCATGCTGATCAAAAGCAGAGTCTCCCGCATAGGCCCCGGTGCAAAGAAGAGTCCCGGCGTTAGGTTCCGGAGCAGAATCAGGAGTCCCGCCCTCTTTAGAATTGTCTTTAGAATGTGCAAACTTTAGAATGACTAAGTGTAAAATTTGCTTTTGGTATACTTGCTTCGAGTTTTTCTGTTTTCTGCACCCCATTTGAAATAAAAGTATCTTCTGTTGTTTCCGTTGTGAAAGTAGCAGAACTACTTAAGAAAAAACCAAGAAACAAATTTTGATGAGCTCACGTTTGATGAAAATCCCGTTCACCAATTACGTCCACTTGCATCAAACAGTCGTCGATATGCATCAGCAAGTATTCAAACGAGAGTCAATTTTAGAGATTATTTCAACAGTGTAGATAGTGCACTTTGGCAGAGAGAGTGTGTTGCAAAAGGTAAATACTAAAATATCAATTTTACCGCCCATTTAAAAATTTGTTTTCTGTCAACAAAATTGGACCCAAGGCTCTCATCAAAGTTTGTTTTGTACATCAGTTAAACATTTGTCTTGATGTTTAGTTTTATATGCCAGGATTACTCGCATCATAAGGAACTTATCTTACCCGCACAGATTCAGTTAACTTTTCTTTCATATTTATTTAAATTATTTATCTAAACAAAAAAAACCATAAAAGTGTAGCAGCTCTAAAAACGTAGTGATAAATGCGACTTGTCAACTGCGGCACGCAGACTCAGGTGACGCAAAAATTGAGTCTCATCACCCTGCGGTTCAATATGCTCAGTTCTATTCGTTTGTTTGCTTCACAGAAATGTATAGTGAGTTACCCTGCCTCACCTGCAATGGCTGCGTTTCAACTTGCACCTAGACAGTGAGGGAAAAGGGAAAATAGATTATAAAATGCGGCACTAGTTGTAGATACTCTTAATTTATATGCAAATCATAGTAATAATAACAATAATACAACCTTTATTGGCATATGTACAGAACAATTCGTTCTTAACTAAGTCAAAAACAACAATTCAATTTGTACTCTTTACCGTAATATATAAATAAATACAAATTCTTGAAATTAAATTCTACCAAATTCTAAAAACACTCATATTTCATTTAAATCAAATTTCTAGATAGAAGGAAAGGCCCATACCTATTTTCTATTCTATAAGGCTCTATTCTCCTACAATCCACCTTACACAATTCCGTCCTTTCTTCTCATTTCCTTTCACTTCCCCCAATTCCCTTTCTCAGTTTAACACACACAAACTTCCCCTTACTTTTTCTCCGACAATATCTTCGGCTGTTGCTTCCGATCTTTCCTCCCTTACTTGCTTCCGCCTTTTCCCCCTGTTCCCTGCCTCATCTCTACCCTCCTCCTCCACTTCTTCCTGTCTTCCTTATACCAATCAATTCCACTCACATCTCTTATTGGCTTTCTCCTAAATTCAAAACCTTCTCTTCCCACCATTACTCTCTTATGCTATTATGCAAACACTAACTACTCTACAATCCCCTCTTACACCCATATCTATTCATATTTACCATTGAACCTACTCCCTCTAATCCTTTTATAAATCTACTATCTCCCCACATCTATTACTCAGCCAACTAACTACCTCATTCACCACTTCCTTACCATCCATTATCCTTTCTACCCTTTCACTCATTCCTTCACGTCAATTTCCTTTACCAATCCCCACTCCCCATCCATCCATACTTTTCTTTCAAACTTCACCATCATATTCACTCTTATTACCTAGAATTTATATTTCCCGGTTTCCTGTTACACTATCTCATATAGCGTAGTTTTATCCACACAAATAAACCTCTTTAGACACCCCGATAGTACCCTTCCTATATTTTCTCTTTCACACACCGCCCACACTTACGCTCCATACATCAATACGCTCATCACAAACATTTATAATCATTAACCTCATCTTTATGGATTCCCCAAATCTCCATTCCCACGATATCCTCATTCTGTTTATCACTCCGCATGCTTTATTTGTTATTATCCTAATATGCTCCATACATGATCCGCTTTGCGTAAGCATATATCCTGAGTACTCATATCTCTGAACCACTTCTTTATTTCTCCCTTTTCAACTCAAACACATCTCTCCTGCAATCTCTCCAATCCCCTTAAACACCATCACTTCCCTGTTATCAACATTCATTTCCAATCCCTTTATTTCCATGTACCTCATCACTATTCTTATCATCAAATTCATTTGTTCCCTATTACTCGCCATATATACTATATCATCCGCATACGAAGTCGGCCATACTTTACTCCTGCTTATCACTATCCCCTCAGCTCGCCCCCTCCTTAAACCATCTTCTAAATCTGATTCATATATATTGAAGAGGCAAGCGCTTAGGGTGCAAGCTAAGGGGCAAGCTATTTGTCACGAGAAACAAATATACCTTCCTTCTCTCCGATAATTCTTGATTAATCATATAATTAATTATAAAAATGTTTTCCGTGGTTCCCCTACCCCTTACAAAACCATTCTGTATGTGCGATAGTATTCCTCCACTCGCACCCCCTCATCCAGCCGACCTTTTGTCGGCATCATCTTCATCTAACCAATAATCCACTACATTTTCCAGTTTCTCCAAACTCCTGCTTTTCTTACTGTAACTCCTAACTTCCCCCTTAAATACCATCTCCAATTCATTCCTACTCCTCCCGTATGTATTTCTATTATTCTCCCTACCTTTTTCTTCACTCCATTTTGTATCCTTTCCTTCCTCCCTTACGTTTACATCTATTCTACTCATCTCCTCCTCTTCCTTCTCTCCACCATTCTGCTCCATCCGTAAGATTAACCATTTTTCCTACCATCCATCACACAGTATTCGTTCATCTTCACACCCTTTCTTACTTAGATTTCCGCACCCATCATCCTATTGCTCTTCCTGCCCCCTCTTCCCCATTTCTCCTCATCCTTAGCATTCACCAGGTTTTCCTTCTCCACGCTCCAGTTCCATAATTGTTGATCCACCCATAACTTCCTATTCTCCACTTTTGCCTTTCCATATTCCATTCCTCTTTTCTTAAGCAATTCCTATAACATTCTTTGTATTCCTCTCTCCTTCTCGGTCAGATCGTCATCTGACAAAACACCACTCAACATAATCTTCCTCCCCATAACTTCCATTTTGTCCTCCCATGTCTTAAATATCACCAGTATAGGCCTGAATTTTCCACTTGCCTCTTTTCTTTCCTCATTGCATCTTCCTCTTTGCATCTTCTATTCCAACTTTACATTTCAACTCTTCCCTTATTATGATCTGAACGATAGCAGTGTCATCCCCTTACGCCTTAATCCCATTACCCAAAATATTTAGTTTTCGCTCCCGTATTTGCATATCTTCTTCTCCTATCTCTAAGCTTATAATCCTTTTCAGAAGAGAACTTTTTCCTTCTACCATCCAGCCTCTTTCTCCTCCATGCTTCTATTCCTACTTAATTTTCTTAATTCTTAATTCTAACATTACATTATTCATACCAACCATTAATTCCTTAACCATCATTTACAATTCTCCTCTCGTCTGTCCACATCATCTAATCCATCAATTCTTTCTTCTCTTCTTATCCCCACCTCCAGATGCCGAACTTTTCGTATCTTCTCTACCAATACTCCCATATTATTAGACTGTATTACAAAATTGTCCAACGTCATACACTCGTTCATACAGTCATTCATTTTTAACACTCTCATTTTATTTAATTATGCTTAAAGTTGGCAACTCTAAATCTTATTGTTTACAAATGCTTTACTTATTTTTATACTTAACTACTTGGTATGCACTCAAATCATCTTATAACACATTTTTGCTTTAAATATATTGGCACGCGCTGCAAACTCATCTTTTCTTTAATTTCTTTCCTTTTGCTCTTCTATTCTTTTCACCAGCAACTCACACCTTAGCACCATACCTTAAACAACTTTATTTAAATCTTTTCATAAATCTTCAGACCGTAAATCTTCATAAATCCACATTTCAAACTTCTTTTTATTTTAAATTTACATGAATCACCAATCGAAGAGAGTGCAAGAAATTAGTCAATGTTTAATAATTACTCTGCGAAAAGTACCAAGAGCTGAAAAGAAGTTGCTACAGTTACTTAGCCTTAAAAAAAATCATTCATTCTGATCATCAATGTTTTTAAGATTAATTGTTGGCTTTCAAATGTGAATAATGAATCACAATGTTTACGTGACTCAATTACTATAATAGTTAAACACTTTTCCGATTAATTATGAAATATAATTTCATTCAAATGGCTGCTTCGACTGGCGTTGCAGTAGCGTATACTTTCAGCCCAATTTTGGTGTACATTTTCGATGGTTGGCGGACCTATTTCACGAACAGCTCGCTCAATATTGTACTTAAATGCTCGAATCGTTTCCGTATTGTCATTAATCTTTAACGGCTCCCCAAGAAAAGTCCAACGGCGCCAAATTGCAGCTCCGCGCAGCCAAATTAACATCATCGAGATGGCTGATTATTAATCTTACCTCACAAAGATCAATTGTTGCACGATTTATGTGCCATTTCACGCCGAGCTTACCCAAGTCGAATTTATTAATTTTTATCAAAAAAAAAAATCGGTTATCATGCTCTCCGTTGACCATAACGCTGTTATCATCTTCATCTTCGAATCAAAAGAGACCAATAATACCGCTAATCCGTAAACCATAAGATATTCATACCTGAGGATGCATTGGTACGTCTACGACTGCGTAGAAGATTTCTTAATCCCAAATATGACAATTTTGTTTGTATACATAACGGCCGAGATCAAAATGTACCTCATCTGAAAATATAATTTTTTTAAATATAGCAATGATACCAAAAAATATGATAAATATGATAACAAAGCAGGTAATCCATTTTGCTTCAATGGTTGAGTAATTAGCAACGACATTCTCGAGTGAGCACGCTGGACGAACAAGAGGATAACGTGTATTCAATTAGCACGCCAATTCCACGAACTTTCTTCACAAACTTACGTACAGCAGCCTCGGTTGTTGCATTATTTAAACCGATTTTTTTTTTCAAAATTCGCAACACAACTGATTTTGGTAAGTTTTCAGTATTTCCCAGAATTGTTCAAGTGTAAATCGGTATATTCCGTATTTGGGGGCTTTTGCACTAAATATCTGAAAGAAATTTTAAACGTATAGGTGGTGTCAATGTTCAAATAAAATTATTTCTTAATGCTTTTAACATTTGTAGTAGAATTACTCGGACAAACTGTGTACTATATGAGATAACAATAATCATAGGTCTAACACGCCCTTAAATGTTATTAATTTCTCAGGCACGTGCATGAGTTTCCATTCACATTATGCTAACATTAAATGAAGTTATTAAATATTTAAATGTATTTTGAAATCAGATAAGATATAAAAGCTCCTACAGACGTTGAATCAAAATGGCTGCTTAGCGGCTTACCCATAACATGTTTGGTAAAATTGAAACTTATATTTCATATTTTGGAGTGTATGAATAGGCATCCTTATTTTCGCACCCGTTTGCGGACCACCACGAATTTATTCTTTGTGGTTTTAGCGCGAGGCCTATAAATTTGTTTGCTTTAACTAAGCACACGATAGCTATAGACGGGCTCTAATGAATGAATGTGTTTTATTGATGTACGAGACCTCAATTTCAGTGCGATGGCATACGATTTAGACAACTGACAACTCTGTTCTATCCTAATCTATTAACGGTCTAGTTAAGTATGCTTTCTCTTTTCTTGCTCTTCGCTAACAAAAATACCCAAAATAGATCCTATCAATAGATCCCATATATAGTTAACAAACAGAACAAAACTAATTGATACAAAATGATATGAACAAGTGATGGACAATAAATTTAGGGTAAAAGATTCAATGCAGAACAAACACTGATTGACAATTTACAGAAAACGCCGCATGGTAAGAGGAACAAGAAGACGATTTGCAGTCCCCACAGCTTGGTACGTTCAAGTCAAGTCAGGCAATTTGTTTAGACTTCCATAACAGCTGGTTTATTAGCAAAATAGTTTAATTTTATATAGAAGGCGTGCAACTAATCTACGACAAAGGTATGACATTTTAAAAAATTGCTTGCTTATTTAAATTTATAATAAATAATTCACTTATCTCATTGACAAGCCTGTTAACGTATATGCATAGTTATTTCATTGTAAATGTTATAATAATTAAAAAACTCACCTTCTGTACATATTAGACAGCAGAAAATACATACATTCATGCTACACATTTATATGTAGTAACTTTCTATTACGTAAATTTTATTTACAGTATGTTAACTATGTAATTAGGCCGCGAAACAAATTCGACATTAGAAGCAAATCTAGTAATACAGATATACAATCTCTTCCTATGTAACAAACACAATGTAAGTGCAACTCCTTAATCCTTAAGTGTAACATAATTTTTGAATGGAATGGGGTAATTTTAGGTGAAATGTCGGTTTACACGTGATTCACTCGCTACGCTTAATCCCCCACTGACTAGAACTGTACAAATCATATCTAATTAAGTCGGTAGACACTTAATATTCACTGTTATAATATCTTCATATAGTCATGTCATTAATCCATTAGCGCCAAATAAAACCACATGCGAAAAAATTTTTTATTGTTATTTATTATAACATATTGGAGAAAGAAAAATATTAGAAAAGACACATTTTAATAAAAACATACTTACAAAAATATAGGGTGTACACACCTATGACAATGGGCGGATACTGCTCAAAGTAAGGGCACTCCGTACATAACAAGTCCGCAACGACAACGCAAGGAGTTGTGATCGTTATTTTTCCGCTTCAGTTCAAGTATTTTTGATGACGATGGACGATGGACGGTTTTTGTCTGTCGTATGCATCCTCGAGCAATCGTCCGTTGAGTGACCCATTGATCCATGTATGTCACCTGTTCAGTCTTGCTGAATAAAATATGCTGTCGCCAAGCACCAAGCATTAGATAAGCTCATATCCAGAAGGTAATTAAATATTATCCACCACCATTTTTTGTTTCTTTTTATGGCCACCCGGTAAATACTGATGGGATGATCCATTTGGTCAACCCTTTCCCATTCCAACTCCTTAATTCCTTTGTTATAGGTGTAGTAGAAGTCAAAAGGTGGTGTTTTTACTTTTTATAGAGACTATACTATCAACGTTGGTTCTTATAGTAACAACATTGTTATCTTTGCAGCTTACAATTGATATTTCGTTTGTTCGTAACAAATCGATAGTTTGCTTTTTCATTATGTTTGCAATGCTTAATTGACATTTTAGGTCCATTCTCTCGTATAGTGCCTTTGACCCTGTAGACTAAGACTTATTGTGTAATATATAATGTATATTTATTTGAATTTCCTCGTATATCAAAATTAATTGAATAAGTAATCATTTTTGAAATTAGATACCTTGATATAATATGTGTAATAATATTGTTCTATATAAATTATTTTGTGCCCGTTACAACAAAATTGTTATTTAAATAATTTTAGTAGATTATCTACAAATATTTTTTTAAATTGTTGTTTTAAGAATTTTAGAGAGACAATAAAGAGTTACTAGAGATAAGTTCAAATAATTAATGAATAATAATCTTTTAAAGCATTCAGACATAAAATCATTTCATAAATTAACATATCTTTCTGACTTAAGTTCTTTAATCATAAATCCAATTTTTATCTCACTTGAGTCCTTACATCATTCATAAAACGTTAAACTTGTACATTTCATCGATTTTTTGTTTAATTAATAGATATAGTTTTATAAAAAAACATCTTTAATTTCAAAATCCCAACTTATATTCGCTCATATCAAAGTTAAGAATCCTAACCCACACTATTTGGTCGCAGGTCAACATATTCAGTATCAGGTGTCTTTAGGAGTGATTTTCAAAAATTAGCGTCTTATGCTTATGCACAAAGTAGGATTCTCATCACAAAAGGGAATATAATTTATCAGTTTCATTCAAATTTATTTCGATAAAAGACTCTCGTTAGCAATAATAGTATAGCTACAAGTTTTTTCGCCATCAAGAAAATAAAATAAAGAGGTTCAGAGAACATCGATATAGTTCCAGATACAGCAATAGCAAAATCGCTTGAAAGTAGAATTTTAGTAACGAGTTTGGAAATCACCAAGTGCACTCTAAAGAAATAAAATGTTGGGGCTCGTGTTTCCCAACTCATCGTCGAAGAAATCCATAGAATTTTAAATTACAGTATCAAATTTTACTTATGTAAGATTTTATTTTATTTATTGCTAAATTTAGCGTAAATTTAAAAATTTCTTTTTGCAATTATTGATAATTATTTTTTTATACATTTAAAATGTTTTTTTACACTTTTAAATTAACATGTAAATTTTAACATTTGAATTTTGACATTTAATATTCAAATTTTTTTATTTGTGTTCCTGTGTGAACATAACAGGTGCGTAAAATGCCTAAACTAAACATTGATCATGCATTAAAAATTATCCCCGAATTTACGGGTAACAGTTCTTTTTAAGGGTAACAAACTTTTATCTTGCTGCGAAATTGTAAATGCCGATATGGCAAATGCGGCTGAAGAACCGCTTTTACTCAATCTTATTAAATCCAAATTATCTGGTCCAGCTTATAATATAACTAAATATAGAACTTTTGAAAATTGGGCAGATCTTAAGAGGGCTTTGCAGGAACAATTTTCAGAGAACCGTTCTATAGTGCAAATTCAATCAGATCTTATCCGTTACTGTCAGCAAACAAATGAAAACATTAGATCATTTGGTAACAGGCTAGAAAAGCTAGTAAATGACTTAAATGATGCTTGTATCGCGTCAGAAGCAGAAAATTCTTCTAGGGTAATAATTAGTTTAAATGAAAAGACAGCTTTTAAAACATTCGTAGAAGGTCTTATTTATCCATTAAATATCATAATTAAAACTTCACGTTTTTAAACTTTCACAGAGGCAATTGAAGCACGGTTGAAGAAGAAAATCAAATCAATTAAGTAAAACTAACACTTCTAATAATAAATCTTTTGCTAGTAAATACAAAAATTTTGAAGCAACCTAACACCAAATATGTCTAATCGTTGAAAATTAGAACTCTTGAATACATCTGACACCAAATATGTTGACCTGCGACCAAATATGTTAAAGGATTAACTAAAATGAATCCGCTTCTGTGAGAGTTGTGTGGGTTAGGATACTAAACTTTTATATAAGCGAATATAACTTGGGATTGTGATTGTATTTACAAAACTATACCTATTAATTAAACAGCAAAATCGGTGAAATGCACAGTTTGACGTTTTATGATGTAATGTAAAGGAATTAAGTGTGAAAAAATAGGATGTGTGATTTAATGAACTTAAATCAGAAAGATTTTAATATGTTAAGTTATAAAATAATTTTATGTCTGAATGCTGTAAAAGATTATTATTGATTAAAAATACTTATTTATTTCATATTTGCTATAACCTACTTAAATTATTTAAATAACAATTTTATTGAAACGTGCACAAAATAATTTATAAATTTATATAGAACAGTATTATTACACATTTAATCAAGGTATTTTATTTAAAAAATTATTACTGATAAATTAATTTTGATATACGAAGAAATTCAAATAAATATACAATACATATTACACAACAGAATCGCTGATAGTTTGCAAAAATGTTATCGACATATACAATATGCTCATGTGGGAAAATTGCCAGATTTTCCATCTCTGATCAACAGGAACTTCTGTACTGGATTAGCCACAATAAACATCGAATGTGTATTAGCCATCAGAGTTTATTACAGCCTAATTCCGATAGCCGAACCGCACGGCCGCATCAATTTTCCCAATATGAATTGTTTGGCTATATGATGTCCAAAATATTTACTCATAGACGTATTCACAGACAAATTTTCGTGAAACACTCCTTACTGGCACTAGCGTCTCTGAATAAGATTGCACAAAGGTCTCAGTTTAAATATTTTATTAGTAGAAGTTGCAGGTAGAGAATTGTCGACAAGGTGCAGGTTTCTTTTTATGCCTAAAGACCTATTATGTGACCTACATTTTGCGACCAATAGAACTTCGGAATCTTCAAGCCGCCTTAACTAACACAACTGAACGAGTGCTTGGCTTTAAGAACCCAAGACGGAAACAGTGGATGTTGAAAGAACCTTGGGAGCATATTGAACAGCAAAAAAAAAGTGAACCTGAAACTAAACAGTAGCAAGACGCGTCTCCAGAAAATTCAGCTTTAGATAAAATATCAACACAAGGATGGACAAGCAAATGAAAACTACGGCTGATCCCCGGAAATGAATTTATAATTGGCCGAGAAGGCAGAGAGAGCGGCAGGCGCTGGAAACATGAAGGAACTATACTATGTCACAAGAAAGTGAACCGCAGAAAGTCAACGACAGCAGTCTCCAAAAAGAAAGTTAACCGCAGAAGACCAGAGAAAAATACATGAAATGAGACCTCCTCACCAACGACGAAGTACAACTTGCAAGGTAGCGCGAACACTTCATAGAGGTGCTCAATAGAGAAAGTGAGTAAGAGGATGAACATCAACTGGAAGAACAGGAAGAAATTGTACAGAATAGAAAAGGAGTAGGAAATATAACTTACTCGGACTCCAAGGCGGAGATCAAAACATGGATCAAGCAGTTGTAAAATGGAAAGGCTCCAGGAGCAGATAATATTTCACTAGAGCTCTTGTCAACTGACCCAAACACCGCCACTGATCTTCTGTACCCTCTCTTCAAAAAGATTTGGAACAAAGAAAACTGCCACAGAAGTAGAAATAGGGACTCCTCAGCAAATTATCCAAGAAAGGGAACATTAAAACTGTCATACTTGGAGAGGAATCACCTAACTATCAATTTTAAGTAAAGTGTTGACGCGGGTCATACTCAACAGAAGCAAAGCACAAGTGGAATCACAAATAAGGGAGGAACAAGCAGGGTTTAGAAGTCATCGTTTTGTACCGACCAAATTAACACGCTTCATATTATTATCGAAGAGTCAAATGAATTTATCACTAGCCTTCATCTTCAGTTCGTAGATTTTGAAAAGTCCTTCGATTCCCTTAAAAGGGGCAGTATGTGGAAAATCTTGCAGAAATACGGGATACTGGAGATAACAAAAATAATTAAAGAAACATACAACAACTACACATGACGTGTCATCCACGAGGGGAAAATCACGGAACCATTCACAATCCAGTCAGGAGTTCGCTAGGGATGTATTCTATCCCAACAATCTTTCTATTGGTTTTGGATGAGGTGATAAGGGAAGTCACGGATGGAAAAAAGAGGGCATGCAGTAAAATCTGACTGAAGGACTGGAGGATCTAAATGTTTCAGATGATATCTGTCTACTCTCACTGAACTATTTTAATATGGAATAGAAACTCCAAGACCTCCAGTGCGGAGATGGTGGGCCTGAAAGTAAACACCTCCAGATAAAGATTATTAAGATAAACACACGAGATGTAAGAAAACTGAGAGTGAACAATGAGTACATCCAAAATGTAGAAGAGTTCACGTACCTTGGGAGAATAGTGACTCATGATGGTGGTGAAGCTGCATATGTCAGCGATTTTTATAACTTAACTTTCATTTCACCCAACCATTTTCAGCAAGCCGCTATGCTTCTCATCCTTTGTGTTTATTAAACGGTTTTACATCCGAAAATTCAATAAGGCCTTCATTCCGCTGTATCTACGCTGGAGGGCAAGAGAGATTTCCAGAACGACCAAACTCCGAATATTCAGAGTCAATGTGCAAGCAGTGCTATTATACGGCTGTGAGACTTGGAAGGTCACCTACAAAATCAGCAGTAGCTTGCAGGTCTTCCTGAATAGATGCCTCAGAAAAAATCTCCGAATCTGCTACCAAATGTGATATCTACCGAAGATCTTTAGAACCAAACGAGACACAGGAATCCATCAATCCATCTCCATTCAAATCAAGAGAAGATAATGGAGGTGGATTGGTCATACCCTCTGCAAAAATCAGGATCCTGTGGAAAGACCAGCTTTGTTTTGGAATCCGCAGGGAAAAGCAAACGTTGAAGACCAAGGACATCATGGAGAAGGATTGTGTATGAAGAGACAAAGAAGGAAAGAAAGACTTTTACAGAGCTGAAGGTCCTCGCTAGAAATAGAGTGCGCTGGAGTAACTTCGTCAAAGCCCTATGCTCTGAATAAGAGCGTAAGGAATTAAGTAAGTAAATATCCACATTTGATTTCGCTTTTTACAGAAGCATACTAAACGAAAAGAACTTTGGTTTTAACTTTTAATTGATTCGAAGCCAAAAAAATGCAATCAAGTGTTTTAACTGTAAATACAAGTTCAGATGTGAAGTATATGTTTATTTAGTACTGCTAGATAGATTTTACATAGATAGATTAAAATAGATAGATTTTTACTCCTACATAATCAAAGCGGTAATAGTCAAATATGTTTTGTGACGTGTTTGCATTGATACCTATGCAATGCAAACGTAACACAAAATATATTCGATTAGTACCTCTTTTATTATGTAAAAGTATATCTAGTATTTTGTAATCTTCTCTATCTATATATGTATATATTTATATATAACAAATATACCAGATAACAACAGTCAGTTCGATAATGGACACATGTTCCAAACTCGAGTC
>WYDF02024390.1:0-13058 GCA_009867245.2 Adranes taylori | reverse complement strand
ATATTATGTATTATCTTTGTTACGTGCTCCATTATAAATATTGTATATATGTAAAAAACGTCGTAAGCACTATTATATATCATTACTTTGTGACTCGAGTTTCGGGCATGGGTCCATTATGAAACTCAAATGCTAAGCATATGATCAAATGCAACATAATAAACCTGTAAGTACTTGGACTAGCGAGCTTATAAGTTCGAGCTTATACGAGCGTATATTGCCCAAGTACTTATAAGTTTTCCATGTTGCATTCGATCAAATGCTAACCATTTGATTCGATTCATTCAAATGCTAAATCTGTGGTAAGCATTTGATCGAATGCAACTTAATAAACTTGTAAGTACTTGGGCAAGCGAGCTTATACGAGCGTATATTGCCAAGTACTTGATAAGTTTATTATGTTGCATTCGAGTACTGGACTCGATAAGCAAGCGGAATCTGGACAAGTGGAATATCCGTCTAATTACAAGCTAGAGTTTTTAATTCGATCAAATGCTAAGCATTTGATTCGATTTATCAAATGCTAAGCATTTGAGCGAATGCAACATAATAAACTACTAAGTACTTGGAGAAGCGAGCGGAACCTGGACAAGTGCAATATGCATTTAATTACAAACTTTCGTCTTCGTTTGTCGTTGAATTGAATGTTTTTGCCCATTTTATTGTGATGTCAAGATATTCTCGTATTTGTTTAGTTGTTTCTTAATCGTCTCTGTTTCTATAGAACAACGCCATATCATCTGCGTACATCATTCATTTTCCTTGAGGTGCTCCATATTCTATAGTTTTTGTTTTACTGATTCTTTTATTTATTACTGTATAATGTTATATTCTATTTAGATATGAGTTCATCAGTTCCCCTGCTTTCTATGTAGCCCTAAATCTTTTAATTTTTCGCCCATTGTTTCCTTTTCTATGGTATCAAAGTGGTAAATTAATAATAAAAAAGAGTGATTATTGGTGAATTGTTTAGTAACAATTATTCAATGCCGCATCGGTATTTGAAAGTGGTGAGGAAGATCTTGATGTACGATCTGAGCAAGTCAGATGTCCTACAGATATATCTAAAACACGAAAAGCTATAGGATAGAACAATGATCACACAAGGTGAAGGTGACGGATTTAATACATGGCAGAAATTAACAAATGTTGTATATGAAACTGCCATAACTCCAAATGATTGATTAAAGTCAACATTCGTTACACTACATAAAAATCCAATGCTGAAAACTGCAGTGACTATCGAATAAAAAGCTTAATGAGCCAGGTATTAGTAAGAGTATATATGAAATGTGATTCCTTAACAAATGATACGCAATTCGGCTTTTGCAATGGTATTCGTAAGAGAGAGGTTTTATTTGTCTTTAAAGCATTATCACTTTATCACTTGCCGAAATGCGTATCATTTGTTCCGGATTCACATTTCTCATATATTCGCATATGTCTTACTTTCAGTAATACCTGGCTCCTTAACTATATTATTCGATACTCGTTGTAGTTTTGTGTTTTGGATTTTTTATGTACTGTTACGAACATTGACTTTAATTAATCTGTTGGAGTTACTGACAGTTTCAGGTACATTTATTAATTTCAGCAATGTATTAAATCCGTCAGCTTCAAAAATCTCGCGAATTTCGGTGTGAACATTGTCCTGTGCTACAGCTTGTTATGTTTAAATTTATCTATAGCACATCTGACTTCCTCAAGTCCTGTATCAAAACCTTCCTCACTACATTCAAATTCCGGTACAGCTCCTCTATCATCATTCAATAATTCACCAATATACTATTTCCAGGTCAATTTACGGATATAGCTATTTCAATATTTCATGTACACATAAAACTATCGCAGTTGTTCTGATAATTTTCTACTTCCTCAAGTTTTTCTGTCAGGCCTCTTTTATCTCTCGCCTCTCCTGCCAGGCCTCTTTTACCGGCCTTCGATATTCGGGCTCATTTTTATTTTTGGTTTCTAATTTCCTTTCGTTCCAATATATTTGGACGGTTATACAGTTATACAGCGGTTATACACAGTTTTCTGTTAACCACCTCTTGATACTTATTATTCTTGAAAACTGACCATTTCTTATTAATGCCATTGTCGCTCTCGCATTACACTGCAGACTGTTGAAACCACTCATTCACATGCTTCACAGCATTAATTTGATCGTTTTTATTCTTAATTCCTTCAATGTATTCGATGTAAATTCTTTGGTGTGGCGATTTAAAAAGCTTTTTGTCAATTCTCTATCATATCTTCATATCAACAACTACTGGATTTCAGTCTGAGCCAATATTCGCTACAGGATACGTTTTTGTAGACAATATGCCATGGGCGTATGCAGCTTCTAGCAGCTTTAAATTAAAGGGGTAAGGGGGGCGGGGTAGCTGTTTGTCATGATGTGCTCAATCTTATATTAGTCAGAATACTTTCGTGTGGAAGAAAAAAATAAGAGGTCAGTTGCGCCTCTTCCCTGTTCCATGTATACGGAAACGACAGTTTCATTTCGGACTATATTTTCACATTTATGTGGCGGTGATGTTTAACTGTAAAGCTACCTGAATGATAGCTTGAAGAAAGTATTTGTGATAGCAGTCTTCCTCTATACAGAATTGGATGAATCTATTTCTATGACTATATTTTGGTTTCAGAGTCTAAGCTCGTTAATATGACCATTCACTTTTCCTTTATCAACTTCTGCATTAGCATCTTCCACTAAGAGTTAAGCCCAGTGGCTTAGTTCATTTTTAAACACATTTTATTTCATTATAAAATATTTCATGGCTCAGGAGTAGGTGTATATATTTAAATAACGTTCAACGTTGTTTTAAATTTCAACAGCAACACACGATCTGAAATAGGAACAAAATTCTGTAAAGCTATTATTTCTATGTAGGCTATATTTATTTCCTGTGTAGTAAATAGTACCACATTCGATTTACAGCTACCGTATCCAGTCATCTCGTATCTCTTACACTCATAATACTCACTCCCAGTTTATTCACCTACTTTCTATGTTATCTGTTTCACTAGCTTGAAATAGGTTCGAACATTCCATATAGCCACTCCCATTTTTGCATTTGAGAATTTTTAATTTCCCTTCAACAGACCTGACGGGGAAATTCTTTGCACCGTATAACCACTTAGAGATACCTTAGTCTTGCGGCAATTTTTGTTTGATTTTCAGGGATGTGTTTTTCTTGGGAATATAATAGTGTGATCTTTTAGGGCCTTTGCATCATGTGACCCGCGCCTTTAACTACACACCAGCTATACGTATCTACTTCATATCCACTTGGTATGTTACAAATAGCAGTGGTGAATGCTGCCCGACTTGTTACTCCGCAGGAGATATTTTATTTTCCTCCTACCCTTTAATTTTATTCATCGACCACTCTCCTATCCACCACATGAGATCGCGACCGGTGGGGCTTTTAAGTTCCCAGCACAGATCAAAAAATGTACTTGAAAGATAAATAAACAATTACAATAATTATACTAATAATTATAGCATTTGATATCATTATGCTATAATTATGTATAATAAGTATAGACACACACTAATTAACAATTGTTTAAAAATATGTAATAAACTTTAAACTCTTTGAATTAATCAACATTACGAATATTTTTAGAATATAAAATTTAAAATTTTTCGTTATATGTAGGTCAAATGTTATTCTGGTCTAAAATAAATCGTTAATAGTTCAGAATGATTTATTGATAACGGGTAAAGGTCATTACATATTACAATAAGAAATCGGCAAAACAATATGAAGAAAATTACGAAATCAACGAAAACAAACGCGGACATAAATTTTTTTAAAAATCTGAGACAAATTATATTTAAGATAACTACAACTAAGATACGAAATAATGAATGCTATTACTAACAAAATAAATTCTTTATTAATATACAAACTATATTACTAAATAAAACCATTAATTTAGATGTTTATACTTTCATAAGATAAGATGTTTTAATTATTTTCTTCTTATAACTCATTTCATTTTTTGTGTTGTGACAAGCTCTCGCGCGCGACGTACGCTGAGTGTAACTATATAACACATGGCGCGTCTTCCGTATTACTCTAGAATATTAATCTTGGGCGCCAGGTCAGTTTAACGTGAGACCGCACGTTGAAACTATTCTTTGTTCCACGAGCCTCAGTAGAGTCGCTGAGGCACGGACAGCTAAGTAATTAAGAATACATGAAAAGAAAGAAATATAAATGTAAATGTCCAAACATAATATCGCATTAATGACGGTTAGCAAATAAGCAAAAGCAATAATATTATAAACAAACAAAGCGTAATATAAGCATTGTATGTAGCGGTGCAAATGTGCGGTAACAATGATAACAAAATTAGCAATACGAGAAGAATATACATGTGGTGTATAATGCAACGGGGAGGCGGAGATACACCAAAGTAAATGATGTGGACAATGGAAATGGTCGGTACAGTCAGAATAATTGGAACCATTATGAGCTGCGTAAGACCTCGTCGATCGTAGAGGTTACTATTGCCGAGTGCCTCGAAAAACCCCGTCGATCGTCGGTTAGAATTATACACCCTAGTGGAACGCGTAACATCCCGTCGATCGTAGGTGTTACTGTTGTAGAATGACTAAAACTAACCCCGTCGATCATAGCTTAGAATTATACACTCTAGTGAAGGATGTGGAAAGGACAATTATCCGACACGTAACACCCCGTCGATCATAGGTGTTACTTTAGTCAGGTGACTACAACTAACCCTGTTGGTCGGAGGATAGAATTACACACTTTAGTTGGTGGTAGGGAATGACATCACTATGGGAGCGTAACATCTCGGAGATCGTAGGTGTCAATGTTGTCGAGCGACTAAGACTAACCCCGTCAGGCGAAGATTAGACTCATACACTCAAGTTGTATGGGAAATACGTTGGCGGTAAGGTAGAAGGAGAAATAAAGCGATTGAATATACATACAACCAATAAAGCGTTATATGGTATATGTAATTCCTTACCAAACGCGTTGCTTCAACTGTCAACTGCTGGTTGTCGCTGGCTACTGTCTCTGTTGCCCCTGCTGTCGCTGGTTGTTGGCTGCTGCTTTTCGGTTGCCAAATTTAGAACGTGCGAGAACGAGCAACAGCACAACGACAACGAGCAACAACACCCACTCTTTGTTACGGCGGACGCTGCCAGTGTTTCTATAGTATGTCAAGTAGCATAGCAAAACCCCTACTCCAGCAGCGTCAGATGCTTACATAATACGTAAACAACGCGCTTCAGCTAAGCGCATTCAAGTTTCTACTCTCCGCGGCCGACGTCAACACACACACACACACACAGTGGATAACGCACTTAACTTATGTGCCTTGCAGCGGCAGATACGGATCCGCACTATTTATTGAATTCATTAATAAGGGACCTCATCCACTTTGTTATAGTATCTTGAACGAGAATTTGGAACAATTTGAAAAACCTTTCCTTGTGAAACATTTTATTCCAACTTTTATTTATTTTAAAAATAATATTGTAAACTATTTTATTTGTTAATATTAAGAACTGAAAATCGAATTTAAATTAAGTAAAACCTAAGGTCAGACATTAGACATTTAATCTTCGCCCACGCGCCCAGAGGCGAATTTACAAATGTGTCCCCTCTATGCTATATTTCTTACAAAACTGAAAATAGGTAATAACTAAGGATCGCGAACGTAACGTTGTGCAAACTTTTATTGCTATCACATAAAAGCCAAACAAAAACATTCCAACAGAATATAAAACCTACATACTTTGTATAACTCAATATAAAAACTGTAGTTACCGAGAACCGTGTAAAGAGATAAGAAATTCGGCAAATTTGATACTCCGTTTTTAATGGCTGCGGAAAAAATTTCGCCTTAGAAAATTTGCCGCCGTAGGCTATAGCCTACTTAGAAATATGCCGTTGCGCGCCTATACTATACACGATGCTACAGAAAAAAGTTGATCTCTTTAATGTTAATATACAAAATGCACTGAATTCTCAAAAGTTAGTGTAAAACGATTAATATGATTCGCATTTGCTCAGCTTTCATTATATGAGCCTCAGCTTATTATATAGTTTATTGGATTTTATTAATATGTGAAAAATATTGTAACATACATAATTTTCTAACGCGGATCACAAATAATAATTGTTGATTCATTTTATTCAAAACAACACGGATAACTTGTTGCGAACCAGTGGATTAGATACTGACTTTTGTACTGTATTGAAAAAATCAAAATATTTATATTTCAAAATTTCTCATGGTTTTTTAATTATTCATAAAGGATGGATTGGAATAATTATACTCGTAGTATTCTGCATCAACTCAGCTTATGGAGGTACCAGATTAGGAGCTTGTTGGGACATTTTAGAGGAAAGGTATCCGGAACATAGAAAAAGAACAAGAAATCCGTATTCAACAATTGCTTATAGAGCAGTTGGAAAATGGGGAAGGTGAGAGGTTATTATTACATACTTAGTAATTATAAATACCCCCTCGAAAAATATAAATAAACTTATTTTGCAATATAAATAAATCCAAAAAAAGGAACAATTTTTACTAGTATTGCAACTCAAATAAGATAAAATTTATCAAGCATTAATATTTTTTAATAATTATAGTCAGAATTTTCAATCCATTGAGTTTACTCTACATATTGTGTCCTTAGTTTTTTCAATTTTTGAGGGAATTTAGTCCAAACGCTGCGCGTCATAGGATAAAATTATAAGCTGCGTTATTTCTAGTTGTGGGTAAATACATAAGTCAAACGCGTATGGTACAATTGGTAGTAACTGGTGGTATCCTGATAGTATTAGGCTAAGTTCAGATGACTAATTTGGAAATGTCCAGATGATAAACGTTAGACGCGCGTTCTGTAATATACATGACTGTTTTATAAATTGAAATTATCACGCGCTTTAAATTCTAAAATATCAAGCACGCATAAAATTCTAAACGCACGTTACCATCTGCACACTAACAACGAATGACGTGTATTTGAAAAGCGCGCGTCATCTGAACTTAGTCTTAAAACGCATTGCTAGTACCGGTAGTTACTACTGACTGGTAGTATTAATACTTGTAACTGGTAGTAACTGCTGGTATATTAGTACTATCAAAACCCTCTGCTCTTAAACCTAGATGGTCAAAAAGCCGACTAGTCGGCTCATTATACTCAGTTTTTTGTAAATACTTTTACAAAAATTTTATTATATCAACATTTTCCATGTAAAAGGTATACTTTAGTAAAAGTAAGCATATCTTTGTTCTTAAAATTAATTGTAATGTAAGTTTAGTGAACATTGACCAATTTCTCTCGCACAGTTTTTTATAATTTCCACCCAGTTGAAAAGCTTAGGTTGATCATAGGACACACCTCGAAAATTAGACTTGATATCTTACTTGAAAGCACTTGTGTGTACTCATCAAATAAGTTACTCATAAAACGTTATTACTAGTCACCAAGAACTATACTCACATAAAGCTTTGTTATAATTATTAAACTTTTATTAAATAGGAGGAGAAGAAGATGAACATTGTATTAGTTTAAATGGTGGTGGATGATGTGTTGTTTATTTTAGACCTATTTTAGACCTGGTTCTTTCTTTTAGACCTATTAAAAAGAACTTGATGTAACTTTTCAACGAGAAGAATTTTCAAATAAGGTATGATTTTTCATTTTTGGTGTGTGTCCTTACATCAAACTTTAGCCGGGTAAAATTTCAATACAACATTATCTTCACATTGATTTGTTATAAAAATTTGTAGTGCAATAAATTCTCTGTCAATTGGTTCATTATCTACCTTTTACAATTTAATTTATATATATTCTTATATGAGTAGTATTATATTTTAGTATTGCTGTATCAGCATGTATTCAAGTAACATTATTCGGCGCAGGCACTGTTTATCTATTATTGGCTTCACAAATATTTCAAGAATTACTATTAGCCTACATTCCAAGAATTAATTTCTGCATTTGGTTTCTACTAATATCGATTATTCTAACACCCGCTATGTGGTTTGGATCGCCGAAAGATTTTTGGTAAGTACAATGTTATAAAAATAAAATTCAAATAGAGGTTTAGTTGTAATTACACAAGAGTTGTAACAATTATAAATAGGATATCAGATATAGGATTTGCAGATATCGAAATAAAACTTAGGACTATATAAAACTTTAGGTGTGTAAAATTAGCATCTTCCTGTAAGAGTGATCCGAATTATCAAGATTTATGGTTCTTTGAATTGTTCTAACTTTATTAATTATATGGTACTGGTGGTAACCGCACATTGCTAGTAGTTGAAACTGATTTTATATGAGTCATATAGAAGTTATATTCATGTCAACAACTTACACATAAGTTTGTTCCTGAAAACTCCATAATAGATCCACAGATATAGATATTTAACTCTCATGTAATAAAGTGAACCCTTATCTTTTCGCCATCTCGCGTTTCACTGTATAAGTGTTCGGAAGATAATTTTACGATAGATGGCACTATTTGTATTATTTTTGAATTATTATAAAATTGACTACTGTATCATTTACAAAAGTTTTGGATCCTATTTCAGTTTAATTGAACAGTAATTTAAATGTTTTTAATTGCATTTTAATTTTCAATAATTTCAACAACTGATTTTAGATATTTTAAATAAAATTGAACCTAACAATAATAGATATATAGTGTTTTTATTTAAAAAGAAAAATAACTCGCAAATCTAACTCCTATGTAATAAAATAAACCCTTATCTTTTCGCCATCTCGCGTTTCACTGTATAAGTATTCGGAAGATAATTTTACGATAGATGGCACTATATGTATTATTTTTGAATTATTATAAAATTGACTACTGTATCCTTTACAAAAGTTTTGAATCCTATTTCAGTTTAATTGAATAGTAATTTAAATGTTTTTAATTGCATTTTAATTTTCAATAATTTAAACAACTTATTTTAGATATTTTAAATAAAATTGAACCTAACAATAATAGATATATAGTGTTTTTATTTAAAAAGAAAAATAACTCGCAAATCTAACTCCCATGTCATAAAATGGACCCTTATCTTTTCGCCATCTCGCGTTTCCCTGTATAAGTGTTCGGAAGATAATTTTACGATAGATGGCACTATTTGTATTATTTTTGAATTATTATAAAATTGACTACTATATCCTTTACAAAAGTTTTGAATCCTAGTTTAAGTGAACAGTAATTTAAATGTTTTTAATTACATTTTAATTATCAATAATTTAAACAACTGATTTTAGATATTTTAAATAAAATTGAGCCTAACAATAATAGATATATAGTGATTTTATTTAAAAAGAAAAATAACTCGCAAAAATAAAGATAAAATATGACATTGCAATATAAAAACAATTATCCGAAACATATGTTAAATACTGTGTTATTAATACATGAAAAAGAACTCAAAACATTGGTAACCAATAATTCTATACAAACTAAAATGTTGAGATCAAGATAAAACAATAAAAAACACACTTTTATTAGTATTTTTAAATTGCAATAGGTTTCCTCAGTACACTGCTATTATTAGTATATAGTAAATTGTTTTGTAACTTCGGCAATTATAGCGAAAGGGGTGTCATTCATTAGCCAACACTTTCTTAAATCTGGTAAATGTTGTCTTAAACTTTATCTTAGCGAGGACGATACTTTTATGATACATAAATCTACTAAGGCTTTATAGCGGCTACTCGCTTGGCTATTAAGGGAAAATTGTTAACAAAACCCCTATAAAATTAAAGAAGGCAAATGAAAGCTAAAATTAAATTGAACACATGATTAGTTCATTTAATTTCCAAATTAAATAAAAAACACATTGAAAAAAGGATTTGATAATTTAATTTAAGATTTATTCCGATCTCAGATCTAAAACTTTCCTTGACTATATTTTCTTTTGATTGATTTTCGTACATCGATAGAGTTAAATGATAGCTAAATAAAATTGATAAAATTAAACTTACAATAAAAGAACTTTTATCATCATGCCTACCATTCCAAAGAAAATCATTTCAAAGGCCCATATTACAAGGGCCCATATTCAACTTTAAATTGGTCCTCTCGTAAAACCCAAAACCGTAATGAATTTTCATATATACCCCAAAGTCTTAGGACACTTATTCTGCTATCTTTTTTGTTTTCGTTATTCAATCAAAAAGACATTTTTTATTTGAAAGTAGGATCAAGGTAATGTAAATTGTGTTTGTTCAAGCTTTAGCACGTGTAAAAATATTAGTCAATTTTATTTAATTCATGCGCTAATGAAAAAGAAAAACATTCTACACAATCTTAAAACAAATTTTAATTTTAAACAAAATGAATGATTGCCGAAACGTCGAAATCGAATTATTTAAAATAAATTTATATTTTCTTTAAAACAAAAATAATTTGAATAAATTTATTAATTTTCTCTGAATAAATGAATTTGGGAAATAAAAAGTTATACTAGAAATCTACTCCCGTGACAATATTAACAAACTGATGAAATATTATGTGATTTTGCTGTACGGTGGACAGCTACAGGCCCGCCGCGTAAAGGTAAGCAAACTGTGCTCAAAGACGGATATTCAAGTCAAGGGGATATTCTGATTATGTTTAAAAACTACATAAGTGTTTAATTAATGGTGATTGTTGCAAAGTATTTAAAAAAATATACTTTGCAAAAAAAATATTTTGAAAATAATTTTTTTAATGACATTTATTTGTACGACGCTTTTAAATTAAGCAAAATTTATCTTTATGCTATCGGAGAGGGAGGGGGAGGGCAGCGTTTAAAATTTGTACAAGGACGCTTTAAATACACGCATAGACCCTGGACAACACTAAGTATTGTGTTCTAGAAGGGTCTTATTTACCTATCTACGAATACTTGGTTCACAAAACTAATAAGTTCAGCAATTTACAAAATTCAATTTAAAATTTACTAAAATACCTTTCACAATTGAATTTCATTATATTCTTATATAAGTAGTATTATACTTTACTATTTCTGTATCAGCATACAAAATATTAAAATAAGATGTTTGGTCGTGGAAATAAACGAGCTTTTCTCTTAATCAATTTTTTACAGCAGCATATTTTCATAGTCCAGATAGCGGTCTATGGTCACTAACGAACTGAAGAACTTTATCTGAAGAAAGAAACCGCTTTTCTCTAAAAAGAATAAGAGATTACGATGAAACTTGAAAATCATATATTTAAATCAATCAATCAAATATATTATAGCATATATTTTGTACATTGCAGACGATACTCTATTTGAAACAAGTTTGTAATTAAATGAAAACATCTTGGAGCGTTTTCACCTTATTTCCAAATTTATTTTGTGGGACCTTTGTATTTTTGATATGATTTTTAAAAGTATTACTTTTTAGCAAGTTTAAATAAGTCAGAAAAAACTTATACAATAAAACAATAAGAAGGATCTGATTTCAGATTTGAAAACCAATTAATAGCAGCAGATTTATTGAAGGTAAGTTGTCAAAAATCATAAATTTTACATACATGTTTATATTTATAACTAAATTCTTGATTTCTTTTTAATATATATTTCAACTTTGCGCCATTGCAACCGACATTCAACAGTCATATGTACATGTAAGGCCTAAACAATAGGACATATATGCAAAAGTTACAGTAAAAAATATTTACCTATACTGCAATAAATTCTCTGCAATTGTATAAATGTTGCTTTTGCAATTGAATGTCAGTGGCGGGTGCACATTATAATTTTGAGAGGTATCCAAAATAATCATTTTATTCAGAAATTCAGTTTCAAAACTAGGAGACTGAAATTTCGTATCTTGTATTATGCGTCGAATGAAATTTGTGCCATGCCTGCAACTGGTATAGAACGCGACCTTGCCACGTGTAAAATTTTACAAACTTTTCTATATATCTCAGGAACTATAAAAAATAGGACACTTGAATAAACTTTATTGTTCTCAGCGATGTTCTATGAGATGTTCTCAGCATAGGCTTAGTATATTCAACGAATATGATACCAAGAAGTTGCACATTTTTGATAATATGCGATATGCCAAGAACTTATTACGCATCAGTATGCACAGCTGATTTGTCCTATCTTAAATTAAGCTAACTGTCTACTTAAATAAGTACACGGCACTAACTAATAGAAGGTCTCACAATTGCATTTTCATCTTTTCCTTCTTGGGCAACTAAAGTTTCTGCTAATCTTTTTGTATATGTATAAGTATTAGGATGTGGTCTTATTAAAGCTGGTGTTGCATCAACAAGCGCATCATACCGCAATCAATTGGCAATTTCCATAACTACTTTTGGATCATCCGGATTTGAATATAGCTAAAAGCATTTTTATTAAATTACACTCAACGCCGAATATACTAATGAAAGTACTATACTTTTCTTTACGAAGCACTAAAGTAAATGCTTTGCTTAACTGATGCCCAGTAATTGTGGCCCGTCAAATATCTTAGAGCGGTAGGACATAACATGCAAGGATTACAAAACATTTAATAGTTCTTCGTGTGCTCACACAATCCTATGATTTGATTGGGTGATTGGTGATTTGGTTGGTTGGAACATTTGATTGGTCTATTGATTCGTGAAAAAATACTCTAGTTATTTAGTAACGCAAACGAAGGCATTTTAGATTTATTTCCGGAGCAAATCAAGAAAATTTTTACTTTGAAATTTTCACTGATGCAAATGTATTAGAGAAAGTTATTTACATCACAAGACAAGTACTAAATATATTAAAACGATCATGGATTCTAACAAAAAACAATGCCCCAAAAAATTATTCCTCTTCGGCCAGTAATTTTTTTTTATCAAGTTCAGCATATCCAACTTTCATTAAATTCATTATCAGGAGTCGAACGACAATCTATACTATTGTACAAATACCTACCCTTTCTTCAAATACTTCAAGGTCAGCCGAACAGAATGCTGAACTCATATGTATGAAAGCTACTAATTTCTTCATTTTATGCGCTAGTTGTAAAACACGATATGTTCCAGCAGTATTAT
>WYDF02024379.1:0-13059 GCA_009867245.2 Adranes taylori | reverse complement strand
ATATTTCTTTCTGTAATTGTTTATTTTCTGTAGAAGAACAATACACGGTTTTCTAAAAACTTTAATGCTGTTTTACTTATTACTATTGAGTTACAGGTACGCAAGATCTAGGACACCTGGGTAACTTCCCACTGAGTTAACATGAGTCCTCAGAAAGCCTCTGGGGACCGGAACAACAACATCAGTTCGAAGTGCGGTCTCATTTTAAACGGACCTGGTGCCCGAGATGATTCCTGTAGACCGAATGAGTCTAATATTTATTTGCGCCATTATTGTGACAAACGCTAAGGCTCTCGATTAGCATCGACGCGAGTGGGAGTTCCGTTCGCATATGTATCTATAAGAGATAGTACTCACAAAAGGATCTACAACAGCTACCATCAAAACAAATGGACATGAAAAAACACCATAAGTTTTATTGGCTTGCTTAGCTGATACAACAAGTTACCTACCATTTTAGCTTCCAAAACAAAAACCTTGCCAAAAGAAACGATTGCAGGAGTGCTTGTCTATGTGCAAGAAAAAAGCTTGATGAATAAAAAGTGACGAAATGTGGTTCAATTGGATTTGAAACAAAAGACCTGGGACACTCTAAAGTAACGCAGCTTTGCTAGTTCTTGATCACTTTAGGGCGCACCTTACACATGAGACAAAAAAGCAAGCAGCAGTGCCAAAAGCAAAAGTGGCTGTATTTCCCGAGAACCCCACAAGCCAACTGCAGTCCTTGGATGGGTAAAATATTTTAGAAGGCAACAATTTATCATTAATCTTGTCTAATTAGAATTATTTTTTAATATAAGGTTTTAATGTCTATCTGTGCGAGCTATGTCACGATCACTGTCAAGGGATCTGTCATGTCATCCCAGTCATCTCATCATCATTGGCTTGAAATCTAATTAGAGCTTTTGACTTTCAGGGTCGAAAGTTTAAATGGGTGAGGGGGTGGGGAAGGTGGTAAGGTAACGGAGAACCCATATTTTATCTTTTCATATTTATTTCTGGATGATTAACAATCGAACATCATTTTCTAATCTTATGGACTTATAAATAAACGTAAAATACATTAGAAGGCAACCATTTATCATTAATCTTGTCTAATTTTTATTATTCTTCAAACATGAAGTTTTAATGTCTATCTGTGCGAACCATGTCATCATTCCTGATGATAATGACAGTGAAGTGGCAGAGATTCTTGAAAAAGTTTACAATGTATAAAGTTTTCAACTTACAAATAACAAATATAATAAGTTTGGAGTTTATACATTAATTATTTTTCTTTTATTTCTTACTCATAATTTTTTTATGTAAATAAAGTTGTAAAAATGTTATAAGTCGTTAAACAAGAGTAATTTGGTAATCGATTATCAACAAAATGTTAATATTTCGCACTGTTTGTTAAATGGCCGAAAAAACCTGCTTGAAATGAAAGTTGCTGATAGTCATTCTTACAACTAAGATGCACTTCTATTTCTAGTATTTTCCGAGTTTGATAACATCTTTTATTTTCTTATCCCAAGCGATGTCCTGAAAATACATTGTTTTTTCCAATTGCATCTATTGGCGCATCCAGGAACAACTACTAGGAAGCTATTAAATTGCTGTCTTGAATCTCCAGTAAATATCTCCTAATAGTAATATACTCCATTTCTTGGAATGCTGCGTCCCGAATTAAAATTTCCATTTTTAAACGAATTTGAATTAAGTCACATTACTCTTGATAATTTGTGGATTTTTTCTAAGAATCAAAACGTGTAATATGGTACGATCGACAAACTTAACTTCACGTAGTCAACAATTTTCGAGTCCATCAAGTCATACCTTTTTACAGAACTTGCATCGAATTGTAGATGTTTCCATTTTTTCAGAAGTTTATCAGCAGGGTTTCATCATTAATGGATATTACATATTGTAAGTTATATATTGTAACAACAGCAGTTTGATAATAAATTTTGGCTGCATAAGAATAACTACTAAGGATCTGGTATATTTTATTTCACTACCTTATCTCTTGTGTACAAAAATATTTATTTTTATAATTAAAACACTGTACGATACTGTTTTCTGTGATCCTCAAACTTTAGCAAGTGTCAGATCTATCGTTCGTTTTCATATAAACTTTGACAAATTACAAACCATCTTTCCATACACAATACGAACCTAATGTGGGGTCTGAGGATAGAAATAATTCTCATGTTAAAATTAAAATTGTAAAATAGTAGTTATTTAATACATAATTGAAATGAGATTACCTTCATAATCTTAACAGCAACCGAATAATTTGAAATATGCGATAATAAAATTCTAGATTGATTGATCCCTATAATTCCAACATATTATATATTTCTGGAGATTTGAAACTGTCAATCCAAAGAGAGCCACCCACATTTCTTTAATAATAAATTTAAATATTTTTTATATGCAAGAGATAAAGTAGTGAAGTGAAGTACACCAGAGCTTTATACAGAAAGTTAACCACATCATTATATATTAGTTTGTGAAGAGAGAAGAGAGAGAGAAAGAAGTTGATAAGGGTATTTGTATTCACAATTTTGAAAATTGTTATTTTGCTGATATTTATATTTTGGTTAAAAATTTTTGTTATTAATACTGCAGATATTCTATATAAAAATATTTTCTTAAAAAAAGTTATGTAAATGTTGATTTTAGTCCTGAAAAAAGTTTTGAGCACCTAGGCTATATTACCGAACATTTCCCATTACTATTACATACTAGGAAGATAAATGAGCTAACGTGGAATATATTTCTGAAAGACAATAATAACAAATATCCTACACGTTATAACTAACATCTCTCAATTACAATAACACAGTAAGTACACTATAACTAGGTACCCTCTACAATAGGTCTATTATTTCTTACCTTCAAAATATATGTAACATTCTTAATATTTCTTAATTTGCACAAGAGTCTGCCCCTGTCTTATTATTTATAACATGCTATAAAGAGAGACATGTTAGAAATTTTAAAGAACATATAATTAATTCTAGTTCAGATTTGGTTTATTAAATTAATATAGCAAATTTCACATGCGATTTTGATAAGTTGAAGTAATAAAAAGGCACTTCGAAGAACAACCCTTAAAGGAAGTAAAGGAAATTACCAGAAAACGAATGCTGAAAAAACTAACACAAGTATACACAGAAGGGTGGAAAATGGGTTTGAAAATGAAAAGCGAAATTAAAATTAAAGAAAATTAGCTTCGTTCTGCTTGTTTTGTCTACATTCGTGTTATTGTGTTTCGTTGAGTAGATGGGGATGACACAATAAAAAAACAATTGCCACCATTTTATCCCGAGGATAAATAAAATGTTTTATTTCTTATTTGTCTCTCTTCTTGCTTTGTATTTGTTGTAACTTTATAAATCTTAATTTGATTTGTAAATGTTAGTATGCAAGAATATAATCGATAATGTCATAATAATACAATATTTTAGACCTTTCATAAATTAACTAATCAAAAATCAAAAATAGGTTTTTTGCATAAGTGACTTCAGAATAGTAATTAAATGAAAGAATTATTTTGATACTCGATGGCGGAAAACACAAATATTGTATGTCTATTTTGTTTAATTTCGCATCTTCAACATGCAGTGAGATGTACTTAGCATGTAGTGCAAAATTTTCCTGAATTCTTAAAGTAAGTTCAAGAATTCAGATATGAGAATGAACACTGAAATTACTACAGCTGTTTTCTTCAACCTTTTTATGTTTGCGAGACCCTACAATTTAAATAAAATTGTCTTGGAACCCCAAAGACAAACGTTGTAATATAATCTCGTCGGTATGTTTGTCCAGCCAGCTTTTCAAATAATTTTCTACCACAATAGCATGGATGAACCGAGTTAATTTACTGGCGCACAGCGGACTGAACGCACGTATATATCGCGATACAAAGATCTAACAACGCATAATGGCCTCCTAAACATTTTGTCCAACCATTTGGACATTGCAACTCAGTTCAACTTTTCTTAATTATTTTTCCATTACATATCTCAATAAACCATTAGCTGATGCTGATGTTGATGCGATTTCAAACCATGGCGATTTTAATCTAAGCGACAATGGGAATGGGATGGCACAGGGAGTTGGTGAGACGCTGATAGGAAATGTATCTGATTCTGAAAAATTGGAACTGGGTGAACAAAAGAATATTTATTCCGAAGATTATGACTTTGACTCGAACGACGATGTACTGCTGGCAATATTAAGAGATCAACAGCAGAGCAATTCAAGACCTACACCCCAAAACTGGAAAATAGAACTTTTTGACAATCAGAATGTCTTTTATTCTAGTCAGGAATGGGAAATAAATGATAGCTATGGGTTATGGACAACGTTGGATTACTTCCCATAATATGTTCCTGATTATTTCTGGGATAACTTGTCAACGCAGAGTAATATTCATGCAATGCAGGCAAATGAAAAGGAGCTACCCAAATCTACAACAGAAGAATTCCGCCAACTGACAGGTATTCACATTTTTATGGGAATATTTAGACTACCAAGAGTACGGCTCTATTTTATGAAAAGATTGGAAATACCAATCATCAGAGATCAGAGAGATATTCAAATTGAGAAATTTTCTACATGACAATCTCAGTATGCCAGATGAGACCAAGAGGTCAAATAGACTCTGGAAGGTACAACCGATCATTGATGCTGTTCCGAATAAATGTACAACGTTACAACTATCGAAAGAGTTGTCAATTGACGAACAAATGATTCTATTCACTGGAACTACAAGCTTACGTCAGTGTGTTAAAAATGAGCCAAACCCTGTGGGAATAAAAATTTTTATTTTGGCGTCACATACGGGGTTAGTGCAAGATTTTATTTATTTATCAAGGAGCAAATACTTGGCCAGATGGGAACCCAGACAAAGAATTAGGCATTGGTGGTTCTATAGTTAAAAAACTCGATTCACTTGTCACCAGGACATATTATTTACTTCGATCGGTACTTCACTTCAGTCAGCCTACTTGGAATTGGAACAATTATGAATAACCGAATTTCACGAAGTATCAAGAACAATATTAAGAAAGACAAAGATCTGTTATTAGAGGGTCACGGTTCTTTTGATGAATAGGTGAGAAGTGCTAAGAAAATGTCTTTGCTAAAATGGATGAACAACAGATCAGTCTAAATGGCATCAATTTCGTCTGGTTCGGCACCAATAACTGAAGTTCTCAGGCGGGATGAGAAAAATTCAAAAAATATACTTGTTCCATGTCCATACTCGATTTCTAGCTACAATCGCTTAATGGGAGGAGTAGATCTATGTGATAGATTAATTTCCTATTATCGAATTTGCATGAGAACTAAGAAATGACGTGTACAAATTGCCTGGCATTTTATAGATTTAGCAGATACTAACTCCTGGATTGAGTATCGTCAAGACCGCTTAGCAAATGGAGACAGAAAAAATTCTCATGGATTTACTTTAATTCAAACTCTATGCTGGTAAGTCTCTTGCTCTTAGAGGACGAGCTCACAGAGTTACCATGTGCTGATAAAATATTTGTGTACTACATGTATTCGCTAACAAATATTGTATCCGGACATCACATATCTGCGCTATAGTGATTGTGTCTTCAGCGTTAATTTACAGATCTTATAACATAACCTATAAATATCGTGTTTCGTGTACTCAGAATTATTGTTTTTAATTTCTAATAATCGCTATCGGTGTTGTTTCTCGCTCGAGCTCGAAGACCAAACTTAATTTAAAATACTCAAAGCGACACGAGCCATGTGTATCTCTAGCTGCTTACCACAGAACGTATGAAAGTCGTCAGACATCACATTGTGACCACCTACGGGTATCCATACAAAAGAGTGTGCTCGCGAGAGTTAAAACATAAATAAATTATAGCATCATTAACAATACCTAATACACGTAGAACATAAATTGAAAGATATAATATAGTTCGGTGCGTACCAACGATCAGCGACAATACCTATGCATGGACGCTTTCGTACGTTAATAAACACATGAGAACAAGGATGATTTGTCACTCTAACATATGTGCCGGTATATGCATCCCAAAATCCCTACTTAAATCATTTCAGAGCGCACAGCGGTTACTTTTGCAATATATTTGTTTACATAAATCAAAATAATTGATACATAATTATTCCAAATACGTTTTAAATAATCTTTTAATTTAAATACAACGGGAAAAAAATATTTAATAATGCTTTCTTATTTGTATATTTCACTAGTTAATTCCTCGATTAATTTACTTATCTTTACAAGTTGTTATGACATTTTTATTTTAAAATTAGGATAGGAAAAGGAATTCCTTCAGTATTGATTTATGTAATACATATAATAATACATGCGGACCAACATTTGTATACACGGAACCTTATTCTATATAGATTCGAATTATTTTTATTTTTCTTTTATTTTTTAAGTAAGTTTATTACAGTTGTTTATGGATAAACAATTAGAAGCAATTAACACAAAATTGTAATCGTTTCATTTGCATACCAAAATGTACTAACTCTTTCAGTCTTTTTGAATATTCTCGTTGAAGGTAATGGAGACTTGCGTAATATATTTTCCCGTATGGTTCCGGTAAGTTTTATATTTTGACTTGTTAGTAGATCTAGAAATGGTAATGTAGTAAAAAAACTTATGAACATAAATATGAAATGGCTTAATTTCTGTTAGCATTTTTAAAACATCTTAATAATTCATCATAACTCTAGGGCAAATCAGATTCTGAATGGGCACCTTGATATGCATGAAACCAGATTATATTTCTTCTAACTGTTCCTCCAACCCAAAATTTATATCTTCAACGAACGGGTTTGCCTCTATTAAGTTGTTTTCCTCCATGCCGACCATAATACAACATCATTGATTCATCTGCACAATGCTCTTCAGTTATTAGCGCATGTGTCGTTTAACAGATCAGATCAATCAATGGTCTCACTTTAGAATATTTATCTCCTTGGTTTAGAGCACTGTTGTCACAACAGTGAATATGCTGCATCAAATACTAGCTTCTTGCTCAAGATTATTATTGGAATCTGTAGACGTTTCTCAATACATATATCGATTAGGAACACACATATGCACTTAGTAGTAAAATGCCCAAGAACAATTTTAGCTCCTCCAGTTTTTATTATTTATTGGAACAATAACAATATTTATAGCAGGATTAGGGGCAAATTTTGAATTTGATTTAAAGAAAATTATTGATTAAAGAAAATTATCCTCTATAGTAATGTCAATTCATCTATTGTATATATTGCTGCACAAATATTTGTGGAGTGCAGTAAAAGTTTCATTACAGATGCATCAAAATACTGTTCAAATAGTTCCTTGACGTCTGTTATCCTAAGTCTGTTGGAAATGCCACTCCGGAAATAATTTTAGATTTCCAAAATTGCGTCATCTAAATGTATTATCAGTTGACTTTACCTTACAATTTTGAGCAACTTTTTATAAAGGAACTTTGTCTATGTCATCAAAATCATCATCAGTAGAATTAATTTCAACAGCAGTCCTTACCAGTATCTTCGTCCGTATTATCAGCATTCGCGTTTTCTGTCATTTCTGTTAAATCTGTATTTTCTACATCTTCTATCAATTCGCTCAAAGTCAACTGTTTAGTTTTGTAACTAAAATGAACAAAAGACAGTCAAATTTATATACAAAAGATAAACAAATTATATACAAACAAAAGACATTATAATTATATAGATTTTTATGTTTTGAAATAATATAGCAATCTGCAGTAATCAAAATTACTTCTATCCTTTATAATGGGCACTAACGTTTATCACTATATATATATATATATATATATATATATATATATATATGTATTTATGTACTTTATATGTATTTATAGTATAAAGTAAAGATAATGAAATAAATGGGCAAAGTTAATAATAACAAACAATATTGTCATTTCACTTACAGTTTATCAGCCATGACACACTCAAACTAAAATAAGTTTATTCACCACGTGGTTCTTAAAATCTAATGCGCTTGTCATAAATGGAAAAATTATTCGTGTCAGAAGCTCCGATAACGCTGCCATCTGTAAAACAATTAAAATAACTTTTTAGTACAATATTCTATGAATGTCCTTTTAAAAGAACACTTAGCATTTGGGTAAATTCATTTCAATTTTGTTTTTGACTAAATAGATTTGCGGTATAATTGTATTTGATTTGTTATATGTGTAGAAGTAAATACGCAAGAATTAATTATTTATTATCAAATATCGCACTTATATTTTACATACCAAAGTACTAAAGATTATTTTATCAGTTAATTACGTAAAATATTAGTTGGAATTAATTATATTTTAAATTACTTTAATTCATGACTTTGTTTTAAAACACTGATTGACAGGGCTTCACAACTTAAAATTTCTATTACCGAACAACTTAAAATTTCTATTACCGACTGTTTTCTTCAATAAGAGCTGTGTGTCTTTTATTGCTTTCTTAGTCCCCTCTTGCTAGGCCGTCTCAGCACCTGTGTGCTTTTTCTTATTAACATGCTACATCGGTCGATCCTCGCAGATTAGGCAAATGAATATGTTCAAGGTTTAATTAGATACAATAGAGTTTAATTAAGGCATAATAACACAATGAGCCGCACCGGTGTTAGGTCACTAGTAGGGTGCTTAAGAGAAACAAAGCTATTCGAAATACAATACTGTGAAACAGCGTATGTTATAACTGCTGTTGACTGTTGTGTGACTGTAGCTGGCGTGTCTGCTGGATCTGATGGAGCTTGCTGAAGACTGCTGGTAGTTTCCTCAAACTCTGGAAGTCAGGAACTAATTTTATATGCTTAAAATTTCGCTATTTATAGAAACGAGCCTCCTATAATTTTACTCTGGGATACCGGTCGCTGTGTGGTCATCTACACAACATTTCATTACGTGGCCCAAGCCTCCATTCAATTCAGCATAACAACACGAGTTTGGACAAAAATATACTGAGTAAAAGAAATAAACAATTATTCGTCATACAACCGCGGAATGCATGCACAAACATGCGTACCTATTGCGCTCCATGCAAACAATTCACCTAGGCAAATAGAATGTCTCTTTCTAAGATACGCTGAATTATACGTCCACACAAAGCCTATTAGTGGCGTAGGTATATGTTTGTAGATCAAACTTATGTAAGAAAATACATTTCTAAATGCCAGCGATACGAAATTAAATACTTGTGTACTTATTTTCAATCTTCATAAGTACGGATTGATTACATAATAATTAACTGTTTTTATTTATATATAATAATTCCTAGCTATGATGATACGTTAATAAAAGCATACGTTAAATTGCATTTCTAAGTGGATCTAATAGGGTTACCAGATTCATTTGTCCATTAAACTTAATGTAGTGATATATTTTATCTTTACAGCGTATCGTTACAAGGTCTTCTGCAAAGCATGTCCAGTAAAGTGCAAGTTACAACTAGAATCTTTGCTAGAAAAGTTGTTCGTTGTAGCTCTTTTCAGTTAAATGTTTAAACTAAAATTAGCCGCTTTGATTCAAATATCCCGAGTTGTATCATCTCGCTATCATATGTTACGAAAACGTAACTAATATGCATGGCACATTACAAATTAACATACTTAGCAATAGAAAGTGCATAAATATTTCAGAAGGAGTAAAAAGAAGCAGATTCAAAAATAATATGCAAAAATTTTTTCCGTGAGCATGTTTAACTTCAAAATAATAAATTAGATTTATAATGTTCTAAAAAAATCTAGCCGCATTTCTTCAATCGACTCCAATAGTAATAAACTATTTCAAATTTCATGATGATGCTCTACCGTAAATTTGAACTAAATTAAAGTCAGATGAAAAGCAACGCAATTTAAAAAATACCATTTTATTATTGATAGTAATTGGAAACTTGAAACCTACGTCTTTTTTCCTTCTTCTGCGACAATTGTCGTGTCTTTAATTTAAACTTTTTATTAAAAACCTCTCGAAAAGTTCTTTGTTTGACTATAAAATCAATTTGTATGTAGCTATTGAATTTCCAACTATGAAATTTTTATCCAAAACTTCCTGCGATGTTAATATAATAATGTTTGTCGATAATAATGTTTGCTGTAAATAATTTAGTTGTGTTTTATTATTATTACTTTAAGGAAAAAATAGTAGAATAATATAATAAAGATTGAATTAATTTGAAACTACCTCGGAGTTACTCTTAAACTCTTAAAACAATTTACTTTAAACTTTAAGGCAGTACAGTTGCAAAGCTGTTTTGTCAATTTTGAAGACCGAATGATTATTCTCAATAGTTATGGGAAATGGGCCGTATGGTTCTGAAAGGATACCGCGGTAATGTACCGTTCTCCATTCCATACCGTATAACAAAAGTAGTTTGCACAGAAATATACTCAGCATAAAGAATAAACATTTATACATCATACAACCGCGGAATACAGGAACGCACATGCATACTACACACATGCGTACCTATTGCGCTGCATGTAAACAATTCGCATATGCAAATTGATCGATGTCTCTGCTGTTTCTAACCTACGCTGAATTATACGTCCAAACAAAGCAGGTATTGGTCGCACGGGTATATGTTTTAAATCTAATTTATATAAGAAAATACATTTTTAAATGCCAACGATAAGAAATTAAATAGTTGTTTACTTATTTCCAATCTTCATATAAACGGAATAATTAGGTAATAATTAACTGTTATTTAATTAAATATAATAATGAATATACGTTAATAAAAGCATAAGTTGAATTGCGTTTCTAAGTTGATCTAATAGGGTTACCAAATTCATTTGTTAATTGAACTTAATGCAGTGATTTGTTTTATCCTTACAAGTGCCTCGGATCGTTACAAGGTCTGCAAAGCATGTCTAAAAACGCGCACGTTCCAACTAGAATTACCGGAGGATATATCCTATAGTTGCTAAAAAAGTTGTTTGCTGTAGCACTTTTCAATTAAATGTTTTACTTAAAATTAACCGCTTTGATTCTAATATCCAGAAGTTTATTCTCTCGCTATCGTATGTTACGAAAACGTAACTAATATACATGCGATATTTCAAATTAACATACATAGAAACAGAAAGTGCATAAATATTGCAATAAATTTTTCTGTGAGTAGGTTTAATTTTAAAATAATAAATTAAGTTCATAATTTTCTATATTTATTTAATATAAAGTTTTGTACTAATTTATATTTATACAAACAAATTATATTTCTTGGGTATTATGGCAATATTTATCATAGGACATATTTTGAGCATCAACATCACTAAAATTGTTCATTTATATTATATGACTTAAGTATATTATATTATTATATTACTTTATATATTATATAAAACAATCAAGTCTTATTCGGAATATTCGGATACTGGTTGCGCTCATAAAATTATATTAGTGTATGGTATAAAATCCAATTAATTTTTGAATCAAATTAAAATCATCGCTATGTACACATTATCATATAGAAAAGTGTGTAGCCATTGCGAAACACGTTTCGCCACCGCCGTCGATGGCGAAAGCAAAAATTAAATATTGATTCGGGTTTTTCGTTTAACGCTTTAAATTGTACGGGTTCAATTCATCAGAACATCAATTTTGTCAAAGATCGAAAAAATAAAAATCTAGCCGCCTTTCACACAGTTCAATCGGCTCCAATAGCAATAAACTATTTCGAATTTTATGATGATACTCTGCCGTAAATTTGATCTAAATTAAAGTCAGATTAAAAGCAACGCAATTTAAAAAGTACCATTTTATTATGATAGTAATTGGAAACTTCAAAGTTTCATGTTTTTTCCTTTTTATGTCACATTAGTGGGGTCTCTAGTTTAAGCTTTATATTCAATACGTCTCTTTTTAATAGTTCTTTATTTGACTATAAAATCAATTTGGATATAGCTACTGAATTCCCCCCTATGAATTTTTTATCTAAAACATTCTGTAATGTAAATATAATACTTTTTTCTTATAAATAATTTAATTGTATTGTATTCTTATTACATTACGGAAAAAAATAGTAGAATAGTATAATAAAGGACGAATTACAGTTACTCCAGATCAGGCTATATGCAAATAGCAATTTTTCCAGTAAACCCTAAAAACAATTAACTTTTTGTTGGAATAGCCGCTCCCTTTTTACAAAACTTTAAGGCAATACAGTTGCAAAGCTGCATTGTCAATTTTAAAGGCTGAAAGGATATTCTCAATTGTGATGGTAATTCTCGCTCCAAGCTCGAAACTTGATGGGCCGTATCATTCTGTAAGGATATTGCGGTAATCAACCACTCTTGTTCTGTTTAAAGCTCAATAACTGTACATGCAAAAGAAAAAGATTTACATTCATCAATGCCCAACTCTATTCTCGCAATTGCTCGTTCATTTATGCATTTCATTCTGTTCACTATTATATTTCTTAGAACAGAAATGATCTCCGCCTTGTATCCGACGCGGTATTCAGGTCGGTGCGACATTTTTGTTCTCAATATTTTGATATATTCATGAATATTTTCTTTCGAATTAATCAAGCACTATTATCGTATTAATCAGAACAACGAACAAAAATATTCATGAATAATTTCGTTCGCTCTGCTGGTTGTACTACTGCAGCTGACGCATAGTGAACAATGAACTATGCGATACGCGCGCATATTTACGGATGCTTATTTCTCTCGCAAATGCGTTGCTGTATACATTATCATGTGCAAAGGAAATAAGCGTGTTGGCTATGGATGCTCAATGTTGTGTGAAAACATGTGTGTGTCTGCTTTCTGGCATACTGCACCCGTAATTAAATATTTTCTTGCTTTCATGAAGTAGAAAACTATGTTATTGCGTTCGAAGTAGAAACCTTTGTCAATTTATTATTATATTAGCTTTCAATAAACTACTGAAAAAGAGATGGTGGACAAAATAAATTTGTAAAAACTAATACATTGCTTATTTGGTATATATATATATATTCATCGATTTAAAACGTTCTACGTCTTTCGATCCCCCTTCTCCACTTGTCTCGGTCCGTCCAGAG
>WYDF02024369.1:0-13061 GCA_009867245.2 Adranes taylori | reverse complement strand
CAGTGTTATGTTTTTAAGCATATTCGATATTTGCGTTTTAGACTGTAGAGATACCATGTATTCATATTTTATTAAATTATTAATATATGGTTTAATTTATACAGTATTATTTATTTTATAAGCGAAGTGCTAAATATATAGTAAATCAACTTGTTCATAAATTTTATATTGCATTGATCTCTGCTTGGCTTTACAAAAGCTCTCGACGAATCTTCCGCTATAGCCTCTTCTGACAAAATTTCCAAATTGCTCCTAGAATAATTGATATAATGGTATCAAATGCTAGGATGCCGAAAATTTCCGAGACTGAATTATTACCATCTCTTCTTTGCTTGTTGTTGCACCCATCTTCTTCTTCAATTGTCATGGTTGCCATGCGATTCTCAATTTGTTTCCGTTTCAATATATATTTTCTGTCTTCAATTGCATTTGTGAATTTAAACTTGTAATGAATAGTCAGCTTTTCTGGTAGTTAGGTCCAATTCTGAGATTCCTGGTAAGCTCTAGTTGTTATTTTTCTTGACCTCTATCTTTATCAAAGAGCGGCAAACTAGCGGGCACTAAGGAACTTTGTCTTTGCATTCTAGTCATCTTACGGGGATTTTAAACCAATGATCTAGCACACTGGACAGGGAAGGTTGATTGATGAGAAATTTTAGATTTGCATTTCCTTAAAGCCCCTAGGAACAGATACATCGCTGTGACTCAGTTGTCAGAGCCTTACTTGTTTTTTAGCTGGGTGAACTACACGCACGATAGGTTCATGTTTTATTTTATAGCGCTTCTTGTGCCCTGATGAAGCACACCAAATGAAAAATCTTTCACTGTGTAAGGATTTCTATAGCAATAAATTCCACGTGCATGTTTAACAGCATCGGTTAGTTGTTGTCCAATATAAATGCACTATTGATAAACACCAATAGATTTAGGCAGTTGGGGATATGGGGATGTCCGACTAATATTTAGCTTATATGCAGTTCATTTTCGGAGATTATATGAGTAGTTATAAACTAGTCCAACCGCCTAGACTTTAACTCAATTGATTCTAAACGTAACCAATGTTGTCACGTGGCCATAAAAAGTTTGAGTGTTTGACAACTGTCATTTGAAAATCCAAGCTGGCAACAGACAAATCATTTTGCGCCAAATTTGAATTAGGGCATGCACTAGAGGCTGATGTTTAATATTCGGCGGCTCCAAAATAGCTAGTGTCTCCTCCTTCTCCTCTGCGATGGGAGAAAATTTATATTCAGTGTACCCTAGGAGCTGCCTGTGTATATTTCGCCCTGTCGTCGTCAGCGTCGAATTCACGTGATCGACTTGAAACTAGAGGCGAGTATATATGGGTACTTTAATTTAAAATGTAATTAAGTCCTCATTTGCAATAAAACCAGATGAATTAAATGTGAATACACAATTGTATCCGTATGGCTACTCAACTAACATTTTAATTTATAATTTTTTAATTTACATTTTTATGTAATTTGTATGCGCTTGTACAAAACCCTCATTTCTAATTGTACATTTACCTTTTGTTCAACTGAGTTTTTGTGAGCATTAATCGACCAAATTATGCTCCTTTAATTTTAGAATGTTACAAAAGACGAGCGAATTTTGTGATACGAGTAGAATAAATTGATATTGAAAAAATATTATTTAAAATAATTTAATGCCTTTCTATGAAAGTTGGGCGGCATACAACTAGGGAAGTAAATCTATTATACGAAACTAGTAGTGCTCCATTCTGACAATTTGAGTAATAAAATATACTGAATCAATTTTGAGCAATAAGAATCTTTTAGTAACAATCTGTATATTTTTTTCTAGATTATCTTTAACACGATACCCAACACGAAGCGTTCGGCTTCAATGGCACCCTATATATAGCTTATAATATCTTTAAAATTTTGCATGTACACCTAGATTATACGACTTCCAGTTTATGAAAGATGAGGTGGTGGAACTGTCCACGAATTTTTGTTTTATATTGTTAATTGATTTGCTTATTTATTAACAACTATTTTTATTGATATGACATACGTGTTAATTGTGTATATTATATGTATAAAAAATATAATTTAGTATTAATAAAATATAGAAAAGGAATAATAGTTTATTTCAGTTATACGCAAATTGCTTCCGTTAAGGTAACAAACAATTACCAAAATTTTTATTACAAATTTCTGTAATTATGATTAGAGTGCTTGCTTTGTAAGTAAAAAGTTCATTAACGTGTCTGAAAAATTTTCAATACCCAACATCTCTTCCAATCCTATTTTTAGAGTAGACTCAATTTCATTAGCGCACCACCGAACTCAACTTTCATCCATTGCATCTCACCACCTCATCTGTCATGCCTCCCTTGTGTACGCCACCGCGTGACGCAATAAATCACTTGCCGCGCCGAAAAATCTTATCGCTAACGAGATGTCGTACCACTATTCATCCCTCACCCCCTTACCTTCGTATTACACATTTCACTACGTCCTATCCTATTGTCCTCCGTTCTTTCTTGTCCTTTTGTCACCCAGGACTACTAGCGCCTGTGTAGAAGCGAGAGCGATTCGTCCTGATAACGAATGCCATTAAAACGAATTTTCGTCGAGATATAAATGGCCTTCTAATACATGAAATTTCCAAGAAGCAATACTATAGCTGTGAAACGTTTATCAGAAGTGGGATAATTTACGTAGTTTGCTTAATTAACTTGCTTTCGACGATGTAATGAGATTTTGCCTTCTTGACTTACTATTATTAAATGGCATTAATTAGATTGAAATTTAAAATGTATTTCTATTGTTTTGTTTTGTAGTCATTGATGTAATAAAGATATAAATAATACAAGCAGTCTGATTTCCAGAGAATTTAATAACCAGTTTTAGTAACCAGTAACGCAAGTTATGACATAGTAACATACATTTATAACTCGCATATATCAGAGCCACCTGAGCTTAGATATCAACCGACTATTACAGTAAGCGTATCAAAAAAATTATTTTGTGAAAACCTGGAATTTCATGTTCTTTTTTACGCTTTTAGTAAAAGTCAACTTAATAAAAATGTGTTCAGCATTTGGTAATAAACCACCATCAGACTGTACATAACTGGTTCACAGAATCTTGTCGACCAAAATCATCCATCTGTCCTTCTAAAAATCACCGATACTGTGAATAATATAATTGAAGAAGGCATACGAGGTATGATCAGATTATAAGAAGAATTTTTCCCGGGTTGTAGAAATCCAACTGTCAAATTTTTGTTCTGGTTTTATTGGTAGATATTTCCCCAAACGTATGTTGACAACTGTGGCCATATTACATATGTTGGATATTTATAGATAATATATTGAATATACTACATACAACACAAGTTGATGCATATACATAAATGGTCACTTCCAATCCAGAAAAAGTCACTCCGGTCAACAACTACCGATTGTAAAAATTAAATGTTGCTTTCGGTAATAAAACAAGCATTTATAAGTGGTACAAGCATTTACAAGAGAACCGCGAAGATGTAGAAGATAACGAGCATCCTGGACGTCCTAACACATCAACAACTGATAATAACATCGAAACGGTGGGCAAGATAGTTATGTACAACCAAGGAATCGCTACCAAAGAAATTGCTAAAGATGTTGGCATTTCATTTGGCGCATTTCAAGCTTGGCATAAGACAAGTCGCAGCAAAAAATTTTCCCAATTTGTTAAATTTGGATTAGGCGCAGTCTCGAATTGACGCTGCTTTGGAGCTCCTTCATAAAATCATTGACAATCCAGAATTGCTCAAACAAACATAACTGGTGCCGAAGTATGTATGTATGGATATGATGTCGAAACTCTGAGGCCTAATCGTCCCAATCAAAGCTTTCTGAAGAGCCAAGAGCGCAAAAAGCTCGCTAAGTTCGCTTGAATGTATAGGTTCTACAGTTTTATTCGAAATGAATGAGAAGTGTATCATGCGTTCTTGCCATCAGATTTTATGGTCATCAAAGAGTACTACCTAGAAGATTTACGCCATTTACCTGAAGAAATCCGAAGAAAACGTCCAAATTTGTGGCGAGACAACTCCTGATGATTGCACACCGAAAATATACCTGTGCATGCTTCACCGCAAAAACAACACCGTTATCATTCCGCATCTTCCAATTTCACCCGACATGGTATTCTGCGACGTTCTTTCTATTCTCGAAGATGAAAAAAACTATGGAAGGACGACGTTTTGCAGATATTCACGAGCTCAAGACAGAATGACTAAAGCAATTAAATGCCATATCGGAACCTGAATTTCCGACTTGTTTTAAAGTAGTTGAAAAAACGCTGGAAAAGGAAATATTATGCCCAATGGGGATTACTTCAAAATGGATTTCGTTTAGCCTACAAGAGTTGCTACACACAAACAAATGTTTTTAAAAAGTAAAAATGAAAAAAAAAGCGGACAATACTAAAAATGTTGCTTAATCATAATAAAACAAATAGGAAAAGGAGAATAGCTTATTTTAGTAAGACACTAGTGCCCAAAATGGAATAACTATAAAGATCTAATTTTATATGAAAAGAAGTATTTCCCCAAACAAATATAGCTTTTCCCTACAAACATAAAAACAGATAAAAAAGCAATCAGCCATTTTTAGACCATTAGCTTTACTCACGTTGACGTGACCATTATATCAAATTTCTATAACAATAATATTTAAAAAAAACATATTATATTTTATACAATTTACGATGTGTTGATATTGCAATTATTTCAAGATCAACAAGCATACGTATCAAATGAACTCTTTATAAATAGAAATTTATAATGCCCCAATTTGTTTATGAATTATCTTCTAAACTCTAAACTATTTTTAATTTTTAATGTTTACGTGATATTTATTGTTAATTTTGCTTTATAATTGTTGAGTTTTTAAATTATATTTTGAGTATTATAGTAAACGCAGTCATTGTATCATCTAATTTCGTTACAGCTATCTTTCTCCATGAGCTTGATAAACTTGTAAAAATGAAGTCTCGTTCACATATTTTTATATATTAAATTTAGTAAAACACTTTAGCAAATTAAGCTAGTTTTACTTGAATAACTTCACAAAGTTAATTTCAACTAATAACAACAAATACTTCAAAAACTTTAATTCAATTAATTATCATTATCTTCAAGCGGCTGTAAAGTCTTGGGTAAAGTTTTATAACTATTAAATAAAAGCAATTAGGCTTCCCACATTTGTTCACGGGTTTAATGTCGAAAATTATATAGTTTTAGAATTTTGTTATCAACAAATCTGAATTTGTATCTATGGAATTTAAATGAACGATTTTCGACATTCAAATGTTGTTTGAAAGAATGTAAAACAAAATGAATCCTTAAATCTAAGAAATTGTATATAGTTACCGATATATTCGCACTATTTCCGAATTTTGCATGCTACAAACAATTCAATTCAAACTCTATTATCTATTCGGCTGTGAAAAGACTACAAACAGTTTTCGCAATACCCGTGACAACTTTTAAATCCAACTCATCTGTGAAAAGCTCACAATAACATTTGAAATGGTGAGACGTGAAAACAACTATGCACACGCACCATAGAATTACGAAACAGATTTGCATAGCCATCTAAGAAACTTGTCTATAAGATTTCAGACGCAGTTAAACCGAAAGCTTTCAGTTTTATGGAAATGTGAACTGAAGTGCTTCCTTGCCATGTGTATATGTGTGATGTCCTCTTTCGGTTTATATAGTCATGTTTACAACGAAGTTGTTCGGATAACTGCTCCATAAAAGAGGCGTCCTATCCCTTTGACATTAGCAAATTTCCGTGTTACGATCTTTTTTTTCTTTCTTCTGGTCTTTTCTATTTCCTTAGATTCAAATTACACAATTTTGGTATCGTAAAACGAAAGATTATCCTGTACTTGAAATAATGATGTGATGTTAAAGTTTAGCTTTAGTGTAGTTTGATATGAATAAATTTTATCATGATATAACATTTTTGAGTTATAGTTATTTAACATTTTACGACAACAAACATATAAAGAACTTACTCTTTATTTCACCTTGTATTTCACTAGAATCGGATGGATAGTCATATTAACACAATTAATCTGATTACATCATTTGGTTTTATTGGAAATGAGGATTTAATTATGTTTTAAATTAAAATACCAATACAAATTATTATTCATCGTAGAGGGGCCTCGGAGTATTCTGATACTCCGAGGCCCCAGTAAATCTTATAAGTAATCGGAATGGTGAATGTTTCTGACCTTACTGAGCAAAATTGTCCGAGAAACGGCCCCTAAGGATTCCCCAATATTTTAATACATTCTATGAAACATGTAATCGGAATGGTGAATGCGCCGGGTCCCCTACAAGACGGTATCTACTGACGCACTCTGTGTCATCGCAGTTGCACCAATAAAATTGTTGGCTCTAGAGAGAGCAAATGCATATCTGTGGGGTACAACCTCCAAAGAAGAACGTCCAGTGTTATTGGAAAGATGGCAAAGAAAATAGGAGAGTTCTTTCAAGGGCAGATGGACATTCGGCTGATACCCAATTTCCGTGTGGTGTGAACCCAAACGTGGTTACCTAAGCTACTACCACTATCTCACTATTTCTATCTCACTATCTCACGCTGACATGGTAGTTTTGGAGAATATCTATTTCGCATTGGCCGAAGAGTATCCGATTGCTGTGAATACTGCAGCGATGAATACGAAGACAGTGTGAAACACATAATCTTTAGCTGCGAGTCTTGGAACGCCGAAAGATAGACCTTGGAACGTTTTCTGGGTACTGAGTTTTCTGCGGACAGAATCGGCAATAAGATTGCTCAAAATGAAGAAATTTGGGATGCCTTTTCAAGATTGGCGTCAGATATTCTTAGTCAGAAGGCAGCTCGACCGCGAGAGTAGGACCAAGCAGAAAATAATCAGAAACATAGTGCCACTGAGACTATTGGGTAGCAGGAAAACTTTCTCTCCAGCGTGAAAGCGGCTAGTACGGTCGGTAGAACAGGGGCCATTCTGATTCCATGGGTCATCACATAACCACAAACTGACCAGGTGTGGTAGTCGGTCGGCGACTTTCCTTCCGGTAAACAAACAAAAAGACAACTGGTCACGATTCTGGAAAAAGATTCTAGTTACCCATCCATCTACCGAGACCTTGACTCAACTCATTCTAAACGTAATCTTTGATGTCACGCTCTCATTTCTGGGGAGTTTATCATACACTCTTTGTGCGTTTGACAGCTGTCATTTGAAAATCTAATATAGCGACTGACAAACTGTTTCCGGATTCCGATTTTAGCGCGAAATGTGAATTGGGGTCATGAGTTGGGGACTCGTTTGAGATCTTCGTACATCATGGTGTTCGTACATAAGAATGTTAACAAACATCTTGGCGCCGTATTTTTGATGTTTCGCTTTTACTTGAATACTTAGGAATATATGCTGTAAGTGATGTTTTAGAAAAAGGTAAGCGCGGAAAACACATCGCCTTAACAAGTTATCCGATTAGATGGAAAACCTGATGTGAGCACATTCTTTCTTACGCTTCTGTCGAGTTTCAATATACTCATAGTTACACCTTTAACAACAAAAAGTATCTAATCTCTTCAACTAAGAACCCTTGACCAATCATGCACAAAGCAATATGCATTTCAAAGAATTTGAAAACAGTTACTTTCGACAAATATTTAACAATTTCAAATGGAAAAAAGAACGAACGCAGAAAGTATTAAATGCTCTAAGATCAAACCGTATAAAGGTAGATGTGTTTAAAGAATGTTTAGAGGGAAGAAACGATGCAAGAAAATTACAAGATTAAATACTGCTCTCCGTATGAGTCAGATGGGGGAGGACACTGACTTTTTACAGGCTCCAGAATATTCAACATCTGATGTATGTAGTATATACTTACTTAAAGATCAAGTGTGTACCCATCTGTAATTTCAAATCTAGTTACAAAATCTAGTTACTTTTATTAAAATTCATCACCTACTGTATTTAACATATACTTATTTAAACTGTAAGTGTGTACCCATCTCTGTTTCAAATCGAAGACCGCACGACAACGACGACGACATGGCCAGATATATTGCTCAGAGGCGAGGTTTGGTACAAATTTTCACCCGTAGTAGAGAGGTCATCGCCATATTTGATTTTTAATGTTCATTCGTCAAATTCGAAGAAATGACGTCATCCTGTTTTATTATGTAAAAAAAATGTACGGCCCTGATAAAGTTTTTTTGACAATTATTTTTTATACCGATCCTGGTAGTATCTGGTTACTTTTTTCGAATCTAGTTAGTTTTATTTTGAAATCTAGTTACTATTTTGAATGCTAATGTTCGCAATTCAAATTTTTATCTCACTCCGAATGTAAAGCACTATAGGCAAGTAAAAACGCAACCAGTTTTGCCCGTAGCCTCCACTCCAAACCGGCTTGCTCAATTTTGTGAAATTTGGGACTACACAACATATAGTTCCCTTCTTCTTGTGACGGCGAACAAAAATTTTATGTTTGGTGTTTGCTTCTGTATGTGAGCAACTCCTTACGCATCATTAGCCCTTCAAGATATCCGATATTAACAAAAGTACTTTCACTTTTCGAGGTTAATGCATAAACGTGCCAGATCAAAGTTGGACAGTCCAATTTATATACACACATCAATCAACTCTAGTCCTGAATGAGTTTCTGTAAATACTTCACAATTACTGTATAAATGTATCCCATATTTATGGGCTCCAGTACTACTATTTGGAATAGCGACTAATATCATTTTTTTACACTTACCGTTAGGTGTTGAAACAGCCACGCCCTGAGAATGTTGGTAGCGACTTTGGGAAAAATGCCCCGCTTTTTTTGGTTTTTCTTGCCGTTGGTATCGTCGTCCTCCTCCCCCGTTCCTTCTCCGCTCCCTATACTTGCGTTACTCGCATCACCTACAACAAATGATTATCATTAGTGTTTCATTCAGAACGAAATTACAGCAAATGAAGTACAGCAAATGTAAGCACAATTCGTCAACTTGTAGATTCCGTTCCGTGCCGGGATGCAGGTGCTGCAATGCAGCAGGGCAGAAAAATATTTGAATACATAATTTAAAACAAGAAAATATCATATGATATTATAAAACAATATGTAACGTCTTTGAACCCATAATTTTCTAAATTTAGCCTGAAGATTAAGTACATCATTTTTCAAAGTAACATGTGATTAATAACTAAGATTAATAATTCTTAGAAAGCAAATAATAAAGGAAAGCAAAAATATAAACGATAATAATGTAAAGAAAACTGTGTCACTATGACGGGGAAACCTGTTGGTCTTTGGCGTTTTCAAAAGAGCCTCGAAGCGTTCCATAAACAATTCACTAAACAGATATAGTGCTATATTCCCTTTCATCTCTTACCGCTGATACGCGTCAACTTTAATACACGCACCAAAAACGGGAATCACTTAAAAGCTATATAAGCAACCCCATAAACGTTGGATGAATTGGAACAGACACGCATTCAGCAGGCAGACAATATTATAAGGAAAGAGAGGATCCGTTTTTACGGCCCGTTTTACGGTCGTCTTGACGTCGTAAAAGATCCCGCATTTTCCCGGCGGTTTGCTTTTTAAGACTTCACGGCGTTGCCAACACGTATTTTATTCGTAAATTCAAACTCAGGAAGTATAGTTAAGAGTTAATAAATGTGCAGGGATTTAGAAAGAGAGAAATAGCGTATGGCAATAGTGTATGAGCTTGAATCAATTTGTGCAGCATATACAGCTTACAATTCTGTCATTCCGAAGGTTTCCATTACAGACGCCTCCATATTATTGAAATGACAAGAATCAGGCTAAACTGTTTATATAGCAGTAAAATACAGACAGCCTTAGTATCTTAGTATCTTTTCTATCGCTTACAAAACATAAAACAGAAATACTATAAAAATAGTAAAGGATAATTATTATGGGAAATCTGTAACAAATTTTAATGAGACGTTTGAGATGCAACCAATTAGTCTATATTGTCACATTTAGGATTTTGTGAGTGCTAACTGGATACATAAATTTTACTTCCAGTTAAAACCCATCCAATCAGACCGGAATCAAAGCAATAATTAGGCTAAGGCGTAGACAGAGTTTTTAAATTATTATTTGGGGGTTGAGAAATATCTATAGTTAACAATGCTGTATAATTAGACAATAATTTAAAGCCCTTGGTTAGGTAAGGCCAAAGATTTAATCACACTAAAATAAGAAGTACGGCCCAAGAATTAAATAAATAAACTTCAAATAAAACGCATCAAGGTTTTAAACACTGTATTGATCTACAAGAAATAATCGAATAATAGAATAATTTATTCTACATATTACCAAAAATTAAATGGGGTTCATTAAATGGGGATTGCCAAATATTAAATACTCATTTATTCGCATTACATAAATATTAATTTGGATGCAAGATAATTATTCTTCCAAACGAAGGTAAATAAAATATGTGCACTACAGCATTTAGTTAATCATTATATTTTAAAATGGGAAATTAGTTACAATGAAATCAATTGTTTACTGAGAATAAAATATCAAATGAACTTAAGATCTTTTAACCAAAATCTTTAATAAAAATAAATGTTTACTCACATTTGTACTCCAGACATAATTCTTAAGAAAAAAAATATCACGTATTTTAAAATCTAAAATTCTAACAGTTACTGATCTACTCGAATTGAAGTAAAATCTATACAATAATTGAGCGTTCCTTATAATTTGTTACTTATATATTATTGTCGATCGTGACACTTCTTGAGGGGCTAGCCTTGAATAAAAGAAATTGCTTGTGTCCCACTCTTACTTATTAGGTGTCCCACGCATTACTCAAATTATTTTTTCAATGATCTCTTTCTAATACATGAACGCAAAAACTGATTTACGCGAGAAACTACTTCGGTTTTCTCTTGTCCACCAGTTCGTCCACTCCGCGGAGAAATTTTATCCCCTCGCGGTCGTCCCTAAAAGATGCTAGCCGTGTGCTATTTTTATTTGCACGTGTCCAATAAATCGTGTTTTCCCTTAGATTATATATTTAAATAGATTTTTACATTAGAATCCCAATAAATGAATACAACTACTATCTTTTTTTTGGCGTTACTATATCACACGATGAGATGACACATCACATCACATTGGGATATGTAAAGTTTTTGCGCAAAAATTTTGTTTGTGAATTATGCTTTTGAATTCATTATTACTATTTGATATTCCAATAATCTTGAACAGTTTCCTGTCATTGGCATTAATGTAACCATATAGGAGCATTATTGTTTCGAAATATTGATGATACGGAAGTCTTAAGAATCAAGTTAAATATTAAGATAGGGTGGACACGTGTTTCTGGCATAGAGGATCTTCGCCAGCACTGCTGTCGTGCACCCTGCCTCAATTTTTAATTTGAGGCAGGGTGCATGGATACATGGATAGAAGGGGGTTAGAATTGAATGTCGATAAGAGAAAAGTGATACTGTGCAAGAGAGGTGGACGGGAAAGTCAAAAAAGATAATTGTAAAATTAAAGATATTGTAAAAGTAAAATTAGTGGAATTGAAATTATGCACAGGATTCAAGAAAAAAAAACAGAAAGGGAAGGGTAGATCACTATATGGAAGATATTAAGTAGCAAATGAAAAATGGAAAGGCCATTTTATACAGAAATGTATTTAAATTATGACTAAATAGTATAAAATAAAGTCGCTATCCGCGTCTGTCTGTCTGTCCTGCTTGCCTTGCCTGCCTGCCCGTGTCAGGCTGTCTTTTTGTGCGCTTAGTTCTTCTAAACTACGCAACGGATTTTTATATGAGTTTCACTATCATTTAGAGAAATTCTACCGGAAGGATTATATGTATAATACATGCATATTTTATTTGCAGATAGTAGAGACAAGTCGATGTTTAGTGATCAAGTCGTAAAAGCTTTTTTTCGGGCGCTTACATTGCTAACGCTGGCTAAACTTTATGAGATACATCTTATTCAATGTCCGATCATCATCAAAATTTATATACATATGTATTTGAGTACGAGGAATATTTTACGCTATCCACATTGTTGTAACTCGCCACTAGATGGTGTTGCAGCACATCAATTTCTACACAAAGCATAAAATTTGTAAACAAAGGTATGCAAATTTTATGCATACCTTTCATGCTATAATTCTGTTGCAACTCGCTTTAGGGGACACTGGCATTGCCATGGCCGGAGGTCGCAGCAATGAAACCATACCGCTAGCCGCGATAAAGCCGCGGAAATTAGGCCATGTCGCCACTGGCCGCGGAAATTCGGACAGCTCTGTATTAGTTCCAGTTATGATATATTGAGTATATAGCAGGTTAAAAAACAGCTAGTTTTTTGGGGAGCTAATGCGTGATAAAATATTTAAAGTAAATTAAAACATATGATTCTTTTACCTGTACTAGGTTGCTCTTATTAAAACAAAATGTCAGAGAAGGTTGTAAAATTTTTGATGAAGCACTAGTTCCCTAAAAATGAACTAGGTTCTTTTTTGATTAAAATGTTTTGCGTTTCTTTTTTATCCTGCTAAACAAAATATATCGTAAGTGCAACTAATTGAGACAAGACCGGCTTTCAAAATAAGAACCTTGCTGAAATCAACAAAAACTGTTACAAATGATTTATAATCATAGAGGATTGTATTTAGAATACAATTTTGAGATGATTTTATGAAAAAATTCCAGGTCTGTATTAAAAAAATAATTGTGAAGGTGTCTTCGCAGTTACGAAACGTTGTATTACATAAGTGTGTATGTAAACTTAAGCATGTTTCTTATGTAACAATAAACTACATTAAAGTGTTTTAATATTAACAAAAATAACCATACTAGAGTATATTTTGAAAAATACAAATACGGCTCTGAAAATTTGAAGGCTGATGTTTGCTATTTGTTTGCTTTTTAATTTTCTACATTTTTCCTTATTTAAATTTTTCTCTATCTCTCCTACATTAGGAGATACCAATGCTATCTCAATTAGAAGTGTACACCCTGCAT
>WYDF02024347.1:0-13061 GCA_009867245.2 Adranes taylori | reverse complement strand
CTACTAACAAACTAATGGGGTTATGTTTATATTTTATTTAAATTTTCCTGAGATATATGGAAAAGTTTGTAAAATTTTAAACGTGGCAACGTCGCGTTCAACACCAGTTTCCAGGCAAGATGCTAATTTCTTTCGACGCATAATACAAGCTGCATAGTACATAGTAGCTTGTATTATGCGTCGAAAGAAATTCGCACCATGCCTGGAAACTGGTGCTGAACGCGACGTTGCCACGTTTAAAATTTTAGAAACTTTTCGATATATCTCAGGAACTATGAAAGATAGAATACTTGAATAAACTTTATTGTATAGGATACCAAAAGCTCGTTCAATTTTATTTGAAACATTTGTTTGTATAATTGCAATTTAATGTATTTACAAGGTGGTTTTTGTTTTGTAAAATTTGCGATCTATTTTCTCGAAAATGGCTACTGACAATAAATATCTCAGTTCTTATGAAAGTTAAGAAAATAAAACTTGGGGAACATGCATAAGACCCAGGGATTTCAATTTTGTATAAAGCGGACGCGGGAAAAAACTAACTCTACGTAACGGCAGTGGGGAAAATGTAAGTCAAAAACGCCAGCAGGCCGCGCCGTAGGCAAATATGTGAAGTACGCCAGGATGTTCTTTTAGAAATTAGTCGAATAGAAAGTCAAGAGCGATCGTAGGCCATGCCCAGTCGGAGCTAACCGCGCCGTAGGAAAATACTGGGAAAAAGTGAGTCAAGACCGGCCGTAGGCCGCGGAAAACTGGACATTCAAGTTGTCTGGACATTCAAGACGCCGTAGGCAAATATGGGAACCGGGGGATTCATGGATAGGCGATATATAGGTTAGACTAATTATGATTAATTTACCTTAAAAAACTATTGTGCTATTTGAATTTAATAGACGAGTTATAAGGTGACAGTCAAAATTAAAAGATTCAACTTTTGTTTTATGCAAGATAGAACAAAACGTAGGACTTCCAGTATATGAGGACTTCCAGTATATGAGATTTTTTTTAGTATTTTAACACTGGCAAATTCCAAAAGAATCTGATACGATTCATGTGGTTGAGTGCAGTAATCATGTCGTTCGGCGCTTGTTTGATGCTCCAGATAGATCCAACATTTCGTGTCAATGAGAAATACATAAATGAAGGTTTATGGGATTTAACGCTTAGTTTCCAAAAAAATATATACCTTCTACTGTTATTTGGTTATGGCTTGGAGCCAGCAATAAATCTAAAAATAAAAATTGTGGAAATTATCTTTCTTTGTGTTGCATTTATGTTTACTTTGCGTTTGTATGGTAAGTAATACGATTAAAATTATAAATATATATACTAGAGTCAAATACTAGGTATTTTTACTTTCTCATCCTCGCGCTACAGATCACGCCTGGAAGAAACGTGATCGCGACAACAACATCTTTCCGCCATTCGTCTTTCGATGCAGCTTTTCTCCTCCAGTTTCGAATGTTCAATTTGGGTGCACCTTCTAAGAAATCATTCATGCACCTCTTGAGTGAACAACCTATGAGACAACTCCCTTCTGGTTTGGTATTCCATACCTTTTTCGGTATCCTGGTGCCATTCATCCTCTCAACGTGTCCGAGCCACCACAATCGGCCTGTTTTAATGTCATCGACGATTGAGGGCCTCCTATACCGATCTTCCAGTTCCGCATTGGTTCGAATTCTCCATCCATCTCAGGCATGTACTACTCCAAAAATTTTCCTTAAGTTTTTGCGTTCCCAGTCCCCTAGGCAGTTTTCATTTTCCTTTGTTAGTGTCTATGTTTCTCTGCCATATGTTATTGCTGGTTTGATGATTGTAAAATACACTTTCACTTTTTGAATATTAATGATGACTAAAGCACATTGAGAAAACTGTAGTAACATCTGTTTCCGGCTGCAATTCTAGCTTTAATATCAGGTCATTTTCTTCAGCTACAATTCCACCAAGATATTTAAATTGTTTAACCCTCGAATCCTTCAAACTCCCGGACAGTTCTCCATCGGGTCTTGTGCTTGCTGTTAATTATATATTTGGTTTTCGTCTGGTTAATTTGTAATCCCATGCCAGCTGCTTCGAACTTCAGGGTTTCTAGATTTTCCCTTAGTGACTCGTCTAGTAGCTAGTTGTCTAGTATCTACCATATCTATGTCGTCAGTGTAGGCGAGATTTTGGCATGTCCTGTCGAATATGCAGCCTCCAGCGTTAATAGAACACTTTCTTACAACTGCCTCCAATACTAGGTTGAAGAGTAGCTTAGATAATGAGTCTCCTTGCTTAAATCCTCTCCCTATCAGAAAACTATCTGTCAGCTCTCCCTTAAGTCTCACTTTGCCGCGTGTGTCAGTCAATGTCATTCTTATGAGCCTAACAAGTTTTGCAGGTACTGTGAACTCTTCTTTCATTACTCTATGATGTTGACCTCTCAAGATTCTGTCGTACGCAGCCGGGCAGTTTATGAACAATTGGTGTAAGGTGATATTGTATTCGTAACATTTTTCAAGTACCGTTCTCAGGGAGATCATTTGATCAGTGGTTGATCGGTTGCTTCTGAATCAGCTCTGCTATTGGCCTAGCGCTTCTAGTACTTGAGGCTCCAGTCTACCGGTTGTAACCTATGTAAGGATCTTTTAACCAGTATTCAGTAGGGATATCCCTCTGTTATTAGCACAGTTTATCTTATACCCCTTCTTATGCACAATTACTGCAGTATTCCACTCTATGGACATCTTCTCTTCCCGCCAAATTGTTCCCAGAAATTTGTGTATTTGTCCTACGATACCGCACCTACCATACTTAAACACTTCTGCAGCAATACCATCTTCTCCAGCGACTTTGTTGTTATTTAGGTTCGGTGTAGCATCCTTTTTTATCCCTTTCAAGTTCTGGTACATTTTTCGCACCTCTTGTGGATTATGGCAATTTTCAAGTTCCTGGTACTTAGCCTTTTCTACTTCCCTTTTGTTCTGATTACATATCTTCTTGGCGTTTCTTCTTTCGATCATATATTTTTGCTTATTGTACCGGGTGTCGCGCTGTAGGCTTTTCTCCTTTTCTCTAGTGCATTTTCGCACTCTTGGTCAAACCAGTGCTGCAGTTTCACTGTACCCAAGTGTTCTTATAGCTGTATCTTCCAACGTGCTTTTTTATGTTTCCAAATTGCTTCGCAAGGGCAAGTTCGCCTTCGTTCTCTCAGATCGCATCGTTCAGTTGATGTTGATATTGGTTCCTGCTGTCTCCGTTTGTTGTCAGGTTAGCCACCATTACTGTCCTTTTAACTTCCGTGGACCTTCTTGCTGTTTGTGTAGAAATCCTTTGAATATACGGCATGCTAACCATCATGTGCTGAGAGTCCACTCCGTGCCTTCTGTCTATCAACACATGGTCGATTTGATTCTTAGTTGCGCCATCTGGTGAATTCCACGTGGTTTTGTGTATCCTCTTGTGTTGGAAATATGTACTGCTTATAGTCAGGTGTTTAGACGTGGCGAAGTAAACCAGCCGTACGCCATTGTTATTGGGGAATTCATGCGCGCTCTGATCCCTACTGTCGGTCTAAATTCTTGTTCTTTTCCTACATTGGTATTTATATCACCTAACAGACTTTTGTCGTCATGTTTCGGCGCTGAATCATAAACTCTTTCAAGTTGCTTGTAAAACGTATCCTTGACTTCTTCACTCACCTCTTCCATTGGTGCGTGTGAGCATATAAGGGTCGCGTTTAAAACCCTCATTCTGAGGCATAGTAAACATAGGCGGTCCATTTACCGGCCTAAAATCTGTTTCGTGTGTCTTGTATTTTTTCTGGAACATAAATTCATTACGAAAAGTATTTGTTCCGCTGCCACTGCAAAACATTGCGGATAGGCTTTCATCAAGTGTCACTGTGTTTTTCCATCTAATTTCCTGTATTGCTGCTACAACTATTCTGTATTTGAACAATTTATTTTGTAGTACTTGGAACGTCACAAGCCAGTAAAGGTTGAGTAGATTCCATGTTGCAAATCGTAATTCTTTAATCCGTTTCGAGTTCCTAGTTCATACATTTTGATCCATCCAGTTTCTATCTCTTACTAATTGTGTCGAGACACTAGTGTTTTCCGAGATAGGGTCGTCGGTCTTACGCTCAACCATTGGTGGGCTGCCCCTCCTGTCATAGGTGGCTGCCTTTTCTTTCTGGGCAGGTCCCAGAACCTTTGTGATGGCCGTCACTAACTGTAAGCCAGCAGTTGTCGTCTAGCCTAGTATCTTCCGCTGGTTCCGCCGTTGGAAGTTTCTACTCACTCCTCTTCCGGCATCCCCAGCGTTGTACCTCGATTCTTCGCCCGTGAGCATGATCAGTTTTGCTCGTTATACCTCAAGCGACTGGGTCCCCAACTAAACTTAGCCGTTACCAAAGTACCGTTGCCCAAGTCCACCACGAAGAGGCTCCAGTTGAGAGTTGCGCAGATGCACTCAGGAAAGGTGACTCTGTTGACCGGGGCCGGAAATACTTGGTATAAATAAATAATATTTTCGCTTTCTGAGCTGATTGATGACTACACTTAACTGATTGATGATTGATAAATTGTAACTTCTGATAGAAATCTTAGGTGGACGGATGATTTAATCTTTCATGGTTCATTCGAAATATGTTGGTTCTTGGACTAACTGTTTTCTTCCCAAAGTGACGTTTAGGATGTTGGCACCAATAAAATTATCTTTGTGTGAAATATTTTTATCACTACAGCCAAATGTGTCTTTAAAATCAATACCTTCATGAGTTGAATTTCACGTATATTTTTGAAGTAGCAATTCTTAAATCTAATGCGTAATTATTTTGTCTAGATTGACCTCTTTTGTATATGATCTGACAGACATTTCTTCTAATTTTAATCGCCAGTGGGCAAGTTCGGAATTTGTTTCTTTTATTTCATTCGCCCGACTACAAGTCTGTAGTTTCTATAAATATGAAATTTACGACCATACAGATAAGGTCGGAAATACATTGTGGCCCATACAATAGCAATACAATCGTACACAATAACTTTCCACGTCAGGAAATGATATTATGCTAGTTTAGTAGAAAAAGTGTCCTCTATATTGTCACGTTTAAATTTGTTACTTGAAGTTTGAGTCAGTTTCAACAAGATAACTAGGTGCTATTTCGAGTCAAAACACTAAATTCAGCTGAAATCGGAGAGCAATAATTTGTTTAGAGCGTAGATAAAATTAATAAGACGTTTTTGGAGATTTTTTTAAGATGCACACACACTAATACAATTTATAATTACACAAAAAGTTATGATACCTTGCTTGATTAGAGCCAAAGATTCATCCTTAATAAAGCAAATACGGCCCATAAATTAATCAAACATGTGTCAAATAAAACACATCAAGATTTTAAAGATTCTATTAATCAACTAGTAATTAATTTTATATATTACAACAACTAAAGGGAGTTGGTGAATTTTGGTAAATAATAAACAAATACTAATTAAGGTTTATTTGAATTACATAAATGTTAATTCTGATTCAAGATACTTTTCCTCCCAGTCGAAAAGACCAAGCCAAATTTAATTATTAATAATAATTAGACCATATTTAATAAAGAATTGGTTGACTGACAACATAATAAAATATAATGCAGTTTTGATTTGTTACTCTTTCATAACAGTTAATACGCCACTGGTACACTTTATTTCTAATACGCCGATAAATGCAAAAACTAATAAGCAACATGTAAATAAAAGTTAATTAATATGTTAACTAGTTGGAAATGAAAATTAGTTGGATTAAAATAAAATTATTTACTTAGATTAAATTCAAAGAACTTAAGGTGTTTCAGTTCCTTAACCAAAATATATAATAAAATAAATGTCTACTCACATTTGCACACCAGCCGTTGTTTTCACAAAGAAAAAATTAGCGTACTTAAATTAAACTTTTTATAATGAATTTGTCAACTATTAAGAAAATTCTATCCTTTGGTGTACTGAATTTTGCTATTTATATTTTCGGTCGATTGAGTCGTTCCCTCGCGTACTAAGTTTCGAAAAGTTTATTGCGTCTCAATTTTCCTCACTACTGGCATTACATCCCCCCCCCCCATCAACCGACTTCCTTGCTACTATGATCGGAAACGTCTGTCCTTTATTTACTTTTTCTTTTGCTGAAAGATGATAATATTTCTGTCTTAAACTAGTTTTACTAGCTCCCCGTAATTCGTGCTGGAATAATTCATATTCCTCTACTCTTTCTTCTGTTCTTCAAATTATGAGACGAAAATTGGGGTTGCAGATTTCTATAAATTCAATACAGCTCTTCCATTGCGCTGATCTTCCCATATTGCCTAATCAAGGTTTGCATATCTGTTATGCTCTTCACAGATCCATTCTCACGGTGCAGCTGATCCTCTAAAGAAATCTGGTAATGCAGCCAGCAAAATTTCTCATCAATATCTTCTCATTCTTTCCTGTCTTCTAGTCCTTCCAGAGAAACAAGTCCTTCGCAATTCTTTTTAAATATTCGCTTTTTAAATTATCGCTTGTGCTCGCAAGAAATACGATAACGGGAGGACGGAGTAAATCTAACCGGAGTAGTACAGACGATGGATACGTTATGAATACTGGGAATTACTAAAGCTGCGTATTACCTCGTAATACGTTGGTGTTACTTTTGTCCAGTTACTAATTCTAACATAAATCGGGGGCGTACACCCATGCAACACCTCGTACTACGTCCACGTTACAGTTAGTTATCTCACACCAATGTAAGCCAAAACTATACACTCTAGTGTGGGGATGTAAGTAATTATTACCAAACGTGAAACTCTTCGGAGTCCGCCGATGTTGCTGTCGACGAGTGACTAAGCCCAGCAAAAACCAGGACCACACACCCAGAGGAATTACCACTGTAAGACACGTAACATATCGGTGTCCGTAGATATTACTATTGTCTTGTAGTTAAGACCAGCATAAGCCTGCAGCGGATGGTGCAGAAAGGAATCACTATGTAACGTCTCGTAATACGTCGACGTTACTACACGTGAAGAGGAAGCAGGCAGATGGAAAGGAGACGTAAAGCTATTCAAAACATATTGAACTCAATCAAACAGTATAGAATATACGAAAATCGCTCACCAAATAAATTATTATCTCGGCGACTGTCGCTCTACCATTCTCTGGGCTCAGTTGGCTTGGCTAAGCTACGCCGCTGGCTGCTGCTGCTGGACGATGGTCTTGCTTCGAGTACTCAAAATTGAAAACTAAATATTTCTATACAAATTCTCGCTTGTTATAGGCAGGGAGCATTCCCTGAATGTTTACTCTGCGGCACGGGCCATCTACACGACACTTTATTTCCGTGACACAGTCTATCCACACAATCATATGTAACTTTCGGTCGTATACCTACCATCTGTGACGACATAACATACAACACTATTCTAGCGGCTTTCCCACGAAGTAACAACGGGCCAGTAGCAGTGGTACCGAGCCAGATACAGGTAACACCAGCCAACATATCATATACGGCAAACGTATAACATATGTAGTAATATAACATAACACAACAACATCGCAAGCGACCGGGCCAAATCAATACTTCAATACACAGGCATCTCGCGTGCATAAGTCATGATACATATTATAATACATAGTTATGCAGGCCAGTAAAACAAGTGACAGTTATCTCTTTCTCTCTGCAGCATGTAATATATGTGTTCAATTTGATTCCCTTACTTTCATTCATACATACGCTCTTACATAATAACAGCAGCAGAAATTAAAACTGCAGAAATTAAAACGAATTCCTGAAGAGTTTATACTTGAGATGACTCTGTATGTACTAGATTTTCGAATTTGCACTAAGTGTACCCAACTACCAGTGTTGCTAACCGAAGGTAATATCCAGAGTTTGTTACTCATGTAGTGCTCATGTAGTTTCATATACAATTTATTCATCTTTATCATTACTATGTGTTCATTATTTTCCTTCATTAGTTTTGGCGTTACAATATATAAAGCCAGTTTACTTCATGACTCTTTATGCAGATTGAAAGGTGCAATTAGCAATAAAAGTCATGTTACATGGCCCCAAATTATCTCGTACTTCAAAATGCATACACATTAATCGACAAAATAACTTAGGTACGTACGTACTGTCCCTTTGGTTGTTTTTATTGCGCTTTATAAAATACTATTGTTGCTTAAAAGATTTATGTGCATATGTGAGCAAAGAGGTACATAAGGCGTTTCTGAGTGAAATGAACCGAATTGAAAGTCATGTTCTCTCGTGGGCCAGGGGTGTATTTATCCACTTTGTATAGCACGGTTATAATAAGAAGAACCCATTTCGTTATCGATAGTATGTAGCCAGTGGCGTAACGGATTTTTATTTCTTAGGGTAATTAAACAAAACAAAATTAAAATTATGTTATTCTTTTTAGTTGCATCAGGCGTTTTTAGTCTTCGAGAAAGTGTTGTTAGAGATACTTTTTATGTTACTTACTAACATAAAAGTATGAATGATGTTTTAAGAAAATTGCTTTACATAACCTACATCATACATATTTGTATACATAAGCAATTAGTGAATTTACTTACCGGATATTTTGCGACCGGTTTCAAAGCCACAGCTTCATCGTCCGACGGTAACAGAATTGTTTACCGTTTGCTTATCGTTTGGCTTCGTTTATTCTCGGTTTATCTCGTTGCGTTGCGGTTCTGTGTTTTTTCCATTGTTGCATTGTTGCATTGTTTTTATTATATTTTCTGGTGTTTAATTGATTTGTTTTTATGTAAGATTTTGAGCGATGCTAGTAGACTATCGAATTCACATTAGTACATCTTGATTTATTTTGTGTTTCTATATTTAGATGTTTTCTTTAATTTCTAAATTTTTATGGTCTTTTATAATAATCGTTCTTTCTTCTATTGTTTTATTTGGATGATCATTGTTGATTCGATGGTTTGCGAAGTGACAGTGATAGATTTCTGGTCTTCTAAGTACGAATTGAGGTTCTCTGTACCGTGTTCTGAAATTCCTGTTCGTTTTTTTCTATGTATATTTTGTCACATAAACTACATATCAATTTATATATTTCGCCTTGTTTATATTTTTCGGTGTTGTTCATTTTGTGATGTAGCCGGTTTATATGGTTGCAATATTTAAGTTGTAAGATTTAAGTAATTATGTTCTTGTGTATGTATCTTTGTCGCAATATTTGAATGTTGAATACTTGGTTTTGTTTTATTTCGTTTTATATTTAGGTTGATTTTCATTGCTTTATTGTAAACATTAAGTAGAAAAACATGACAAATAAATGAGATATTTCATGAGTATATGGGTCGCTTGATTAATTAATAATTAATAAATTAATAATAAATTGTGTTTTTGAAATAATAATTATATTAATTATAACGAGTAATGTAATTATTTAATTTATATGATCTGCATATGAAAAACTAAACGGACAATATGGCAACATCACAATTTAATCAGAACGTAAGATGAATACTACAGCGCAAGCGCAACTTCTCTATCAATCCGGACACAAACATCGTGAGTCGTCTTGCATTCCTAGCGCGCTTATTGGACTCGTATGATGCGATTACAGCGATCATTCTATGGAATGTGTATAATAAATTAAGGAAAGAGATAGGAAATGTGCGGTGGGTTAATAAGGGAAAGTAAATTCCCTTATTACTCATTATTTGTTGTTGTTTATAAGTTTTTGGCTCATTTATGCCCATTGTCTTGTTACAGTACATGTCTTTTATTGTTTTTCCTCTTCTGTTATGAGTATAAGCCTATTGACTACACTACTGGTGGTTATCTTGTAGGAAATACTTTTTGTGCGAGGATTTACTAATTTAATGGGCGTAACTAATAAAACAACAGTTTAATATTTATTTGAGAAATTAATATTTATTCATACGTTGATCAATTTAGATAGAAAGTATTGAATTCCACAATTCAATACTTGCTTGTTTAGAACTGAAAATCTATTTTAAATAAGCGTAAATAATAAAAATTTGGCAAATGGCGTGTTCGGAATGTGATTTCAGAACAAAAGGCAGCAGTTATTGAACGATGCACAAACGGATCCATTCTGGAAACAAACAATTTGCATGTTCTGAATGCGATTATAAAAATGCACGTAAAACAGTACTTATGTACCACAAATACACACATTCCGGGGTTAAATCGTACGAGTGTCTACATTGTGAGTACAAAACAATGATGAATTGCTTACTGGAACGTCACAAACGAATACGTTTCATAGTAATGCAATATAAAATGTGAATGTGAATATAAAATTGGCCGGAAAGTTACCGAACAGTTCATAATGGAACAGAAAGGTTTCGAATGTTCTGAATGAAACTATAAGGTCCACGAACTAAATAAGCGTTGATCTAAGTAAGAATAAGTGAACATTAAGTTTTAATATTATCAACAAACTATTTATCATTACATAGACAATAATTATAGAGAATTGACGTATTTAACAATTAAATAAAATAAGAATAGGCTTAAATTTATTCTGTTGCCAAAAGAAATGTTATTAATAATAAAAGTGTAATTAAATCAGAATAGGTTCCAGCTAAGAACATATTTTACAATCTATTAAACTTGAGTACAGATTTCTTTGAAAGATTTTATTTTCAATTTATACGTAAACGTGAAAGCAATTTAATAACATTTAAATCAAAGTTAATTTGTTAGCTTGTTATGAAACGAAAATTAATTACATTAAAATAAATTATTATCAAAGGATGAGATAATGTACTAAACTTATTCAGCTTCTTTAGTCAAATAAATAAAAATATTAAACTTACATCGGAACACTACCCATCTTCGACGCAATTTTGTTTCTCAGCGATTCTTTTTATTAATTCGACAATTCGACAAGATAATAAAATATAAGAATCAGCCCCTTTCGGGCACTCATTATATATTTTTTGAAATAGCACTTTCCTATGAAATTTGGAGCTGCGACAAATGCAGTGTATCTCTGTTCCATTAATTATACATCCCATTTTTCATCTATTATAAAATTATTTCTCTAGAAAATACAATTAGTAGTAGGCGATAGCCGATTCGGGCGAGCCTCCCAGCCTCCTTGACCTTATCTCAACTCCTTCTAAACAATATCTGTGACGTCATCCTGTCATTTTTGAGGGCTATCATAAATAGTTTGCAGGTCTATCATAAAAATCTTGCAAAATATCTCATTACACTCATTTAAAATATTTGTCTGCTAAAGCGTGAAAACAAAGCAAGACTACTAATGACACTTGTCTGAAGGCACGAAAACCTTGTGTTGACGGTAATGTTGGTAACCACATACTTGTTTATAAGTTACATATCGTTGATTAATAATACAAGTGTATAACACATCTAGAAATTGTTTGTCCTTTGAAATCCTCACCCCACTTAGTTTAGTGATCTGAACACCTGACCAGCAATCAGGAGGCTCGGGTGTGATTCCCGAGTGGTGTAATTTTTTCAAAGACAGATTATATTATTTTCTAACCTAATATTAATTATACCGAGTGACCCATATACTCATGAAATATCTCATTTATTATACCTTTTAAAAAACCACATACAATTTTTAGCTATAGTTTATCAAATAATTTATATGAAAGAAAGCTTCATAACGAAATACAATGACATTCAGAATCAAGTCGAAGAATATTTGGCGCAGAACGATTTGCCTGAATATCTTAAACAAAAGATTCGCGTTATTTGTGGAGCTCGTGCAATGAATCCATATTATAGAGGATATAGTGCAATGGCACTTGGCTTGACGGAGCGATTAAGAAATGAAGTTATTTATCAGGTTCTGGTTTTATACTATTTTATTAAAGATTAAATTAATATCTTCAACGGATGGCTTATTTTTATTAATGTACTAGCGGACCCGGAAAACCTTATTTTGTCGGGCCCCGTTGCCAGGTTCTGTTGCCGTGGGTCTCGTGGGTGCCGTTTGGTCCCACGTATTTCATGTGGGTTCCAGTGTATTCCATATATTTTAGCGGTGCCGTGGGTCCCGACGGTTTCGTGGGTCCTAGCGGGACCCACGAACGTCTCGTTACGGCGGGTTTCAGTTTTTCCCGTTGTAATTTTTCCCGTTATATATTGTGTGAATATGGCCTCGATCGCTCATGTCGTTTCAGAAATCATTAAGGACAAACAGACAGACAAACATTCATTTTTAAATATAAGAACAATAAAACTTTATTGGGATAAACATACAGTTATATATCAAAATAAATATGGCTAGCTGTTGGAGCTGTTGGGAAGGAATGAACGAGCTAATTGGAAAAGTGAATAGGTATATGGAGAAGAGGAGCATTGAAATCAATCTGAGCGAAACGAAAATGATGGTATACATGAAAGGGATGTGAGCGGTCATGTGGGTATGGTAGTAACGGCGGAGAGTTTAGCGAAAGAGAGAAATGTTTGGAGCCCGTGTAATGAATCCATGCTATAGACTCTATAGCATAGAGGATATATTGCATTAGAACTTGGTTTGACGGCGCAACTAAGAAATGAAGTTATTTATCAGGTTCTGATTTGATACTATTTGATTAAAATTAAATTCATATCTACAACGGAAAATGCAAGTATTACTTACCAATCACAACGGCTTGTTTTATATAAATATACTAGCGCACTCGGCGAACGTTGTTTTGCCGGGTCACGTTATTTTGTCGGGTCCCATTGCCGGGTGCCGTTGTCACAGTAGGTTCCATCAGTGGGTGCCGTTGGTTCGCGTAGGGTCAAGTGGGTCCCGGTGGGTTCAGATGGGTTCCAGTAGGTCTCGAGGGGTCCCAATGCGTTTCATAGGACGTTTGTTTTAGTTTTTTTCTTTTATTTTCGTTTTTCCACTGTTCCCGTTGTAACAACCAAAACAAAACTTAAGTTAATACCAACCCAAGCTATGATGTGAATATGGTTAGAATCGTTTATGTAGTTTCAGTGAACATAGATGTGTCAGACAGACAGACAGACAGACAGACAGACAGACAGACAGACAGACAGACAGACAGACAGACAGACAGACAGACAGA
>WYDF02024336.1:0-13061 GCA_009867245.2 Adranes taylori | reverse complement strand
CGACCTTTGCCAACTGAATACGCCTTCGAATCTCAGGTTCACAGCTGCCAGAGCTGTGCAGGGTGGAGCCAAGGTATATGAACTGCTCCACAACTTCGCATTTGTCAATCCTTGCAGGTTGCCTCCCATTCTCATTTTCGCGATCAATTATCATGATTTTAGTTTTGCTATAATTTACTTTAAGACCATAATCTGCACTAATATTTTCAAGTGTATTCAACAATTTTAGAAGTTATTCTTCGTTTTCCGCTATGAGAACAGTGTCGTCACTGAACCGAAGATTGGAAATCTTTTTCCTCCCTATCCTGATTCCTCCATTCCAGTTGTCCAAAACTAAGCGCATTAGGTCAGTGTTACTTATGGTCAAATGATTAAGACCAAATCGTAGATGAGTATCATACTCTCTAGCGAGTGGTATGGCAAGTATGTTGCTAAGATCTGCGTAACACCGCGTTGAACAGGTCAGTGTTAATTATGGTCGTGTAACTGAGATCAACCTTGTTAAGTAAAGAATGGAGTCAAATACTCTAGCAGTGTAGGAAATAGATGATATATAAGGAGAAACAAAGGTATTTTTAACAGATGCAATAGAACAGAATAAAATATATATGTATATGCTCACCGTATGCTTACTTTATCCAGCGGTGGTAGTTGTGTCACCCTGCTCCGCTTTCTGCAACTGGCCGACTGTTGCTGGTGATACTCTTGCTGATCGCAGGAGGCTTTGTGTTCAAGAAAAGAATAAAAATATTCTTTATTAATTTTTTTTGTTTTAGGTAGGAAGTGGAGAAACCAGAAGGCGAAGGATTCCCGTTGCATCCGATAGTGTGGGATTTTTACCCACTAAAACTGCACTCCTTGTTGGGATTGTATATTGTTGGAAATTGGAGTATGTTTGAAGGAGGCTTTAGGATTTATCATCCTCTTCAGCCTGGAATTGGTAATGAATGGAATACTTTTAGAATTATGGTAAGCTGATAAATGATATCTGATAAGATATACGCTACAGCATTCGCTTTACAGTCAAGGGAACCTGCAATACCTTGGCCATAGCATGGTCAACTGATGAGGGAGTTTGGTTTAGTGTGGTGAGCTGATTTTCTGGTAGTCTTGTATATTTAATTGTCCTTGCTTGGCTGCTCAAGTGGGTGTTAGTTGACCTGAAATAGAAAATAAGTATGTTGTGGAAGAGAATGATTGTTTTTTGTCTTTTTTTTGTTTTTTTCGTTTTTTTTTTATATTTTATTTTTATTATTTTTTTATTTTTTTTGTCTTTTCTTTATAATATAGGCCTCGGGATCATCTTAGGGACAGTGGGATTAATTTAAAAATGTTTTGGGGATCCTCAAGAGGTTCCTGCATGGTTTGGATTATTCGAGCTGGCGGATGTGGGAAGGGTCTGCGAGACAGTTTTCTACGGTGGTGACTGGCTTTCCAATCAGAACGAAGACTTTGGTAGGCTATTGGGCTGTTTTCTGCATCACGTCGAGTCGGATAATTAGACTGTATGGATTTTAGATGATCTGTGGAAGGCTCAGCAGAGCAGTGTTCATATAGTAGGGCACTCGGAAATTGGAAGTGTAACCTGTGAATTTTTCAAAGTATTCTTCGTTCACGGGCAGTAAGTTTGTGCGCTTGTGTATTAGAAAATGTAGAATAGAGAACAGCTCTATAGTCTATGAGTGATCTAATATAGGTTTTGTAAGTGTGAGTTTTTGTAGGACAGCCTCTACAACGTCCTCTGGGTGTGGAGATCAGGTTCACGCGTTTGCGTACCCTGGAAAGAGTGTAGTTTACGTCAGAAAAATTCTTCAGAAAAATATTCAATACAACGCTGCGGTATTTATTGGCAGTAATTCACCTCAGAATCTTTTTTCCGCGTATCGGTCTCTATGGAGCAGCTCACACGTTAGTTATTTTGCTACGGTCTATCATACAAGTCAGTGAAGCAACAGCAGTTACCACAACGAGAACGGGCAAACACGTATACGCTAATCAATATGATGTATTGCCATGCGGTTAATGCCCGTTTATTATATCACAGCTAATGCGTACATTCTTACCCTTATCATTTTGCGGATAATGCGTATGCGTATACATTATCATTACATGGCTAATATTTAATAAACGGCAAATAACATTGCAACCTATCTTTCTCTTACTATTGCTGTATTTCTATTTCCTGCGTGAGCCGGAAGGGCCTACACACGTTTCAATTTTGTTTACATTTTATTTTGCTTATCAGCTTTCTTATCAGTAACGTGATGTTATAATTTATTTATTTAAGGAAAATAAATAGTTTAAATATATTCAGGGTAACATGCTAAATTACAATATTTGAAAAGTAGGGATAGCGGACTAAGAGAGTAGATACATAATGCACTGGTATTAACCGTAACTTATTGTGTTACACACATATGCTGATATGCTGATACTGCTATTGGAGCCTTGGATGAAGCGATGACCCGCATCGTGGAGAGAAGTAATATGTGGTTGGGTTAATGCTAATGAGTGAAACAGCATTAACGTTTTAACAAAACCGCCTATTGTTCTTTAAGACAAAACAAACTTGACATGTTTGATTTAGCAAACTTGCCATGTTTGTTTTGAAATATACAGTGTGTCCACATTTCGATGCTCAACATTGGTATCTCGGTTATTAGAAGACATACAGCTACGGTTAAATAGAGAATGTTTGGCGGAATTCAATATCCGTGGCAAATCTCATTTCAAATTAATCCTAGCTTTTTTCGTTTTTAAGATCATTGGAAAACACAAAAATTTGTCGATTTCAATTTTCCTCAATAACTCGAGTACACATAATGCGACCTCTTCTAAAGTTTTACAATACTCATACACTTTTGTAAGACAAATATTTTTCCGCAAACAGATATCTCTGATTGTCATTTGTTTTCAAATTATTAATACTATCTTTTGGTTTTCATATGTCAGCCATATTGGATTTTTGATTAATCAGGTAGTGTATAAAAACCTTTTCAACGATATATAACGTACCCCAAATAAGTTATTTATAGCGGAGATATTAACAAAAACATAAATTAATCTTGAATATAATACTAGTAGGCTATGAAACCAATGAAATATCAGTAAGAAATGGAAGCGAAATATATGTCGAAAGTAACACTAAAAAATCAGAGCAGTAAAAACAACATAAAAGCCAAAAGTCAAAAACAAGTACTCAGATTCATTTAAAGAAATTTTTCAGTATGACGACCATTCTGTTCCACACATTTTTGACACTTTATTCTAACAGGCTGAAAAACTCTGCGAACTGTTTTGCCGTTTAATGATCTTAGTACATCCAGAACTCTTTGAACTTCCAGAGCTTCTGGCGGTTCAAAACTATATGCTTCATTTTTGTTGGTACCCCATAAATAGAAGTCAGGGGAGGGTAAGGTCGGCTGATCTCGAATGCCATTTTACTGGTCCGTTAGTTACAGCATCCTTTCACTAAAGTTTTCTCTCAAAAAATATTGCACCTCACGAGTATTTTGAGCCGGGTAACCAACCTGAACCACATCAGTATCTTTTAAATCATTATCGTATTTGACGATCACTATCGTATTTAGTTTTTCTCAAGGTATCGTGTACAGTGGACTTTGGAATTCTAGTTTCCGGAGCCACACGGGGAACTAATGAGCTGGGATTATTGCCAATACTTTGCCAAATATGATTTCGACGTATATCAGCATTGTTAGCTTCATAATTAGCTCGCTGTTCGAAGCTTTAAAAATTCAGTAAATTGCTATGTATCTGTCTAAAAATTGTCCTATGCGGCTGTGTTCCCTTTGGAAAACGCTCAGCGTAACTCGTAGAAGCATTTTCACAGTTTCTATTTTCTTTAATATACACTTCTAACATATCAACTTTTTCTTCATTTGAATATTTATGTGCCATTATGATAACCTATTAGGCTTAGTACTAAGGAATAATTAGATACTTACTAATAACTAGATGTACACAAAGTTTTAATAATTAATCTATGTGGCATTACTTGTACGCACTGACATGTAATTTCAGACTGACATGTAATTTCAAAGTTTTCTACCACTATTGCACATTATGTCTTTTGTTTATTTGAAACTAAGCATTAGTTGCTGACTAACTAAAAATACAATGTGGCTGCCATACGAAAACCAAAAGATAGTACTAATAACTTGAAAATAAATGACAATCAGAGTTATCTGTTGGTGTCAAAAAATTTATCTTACAAAAGTGCATGAATATTGTAAAACTTTAGAAGAGGTCGCATTATGTGCAATCGAGTTATTGAGGAAAATTTAAATCGACAAATTTTAGTTTTTTCAAATTATCTTGAAATTGAAAAAAGTTAGGATTAATTTGAAATGAGATTTGCCACGAGTATTGTATTACGCAAAACATTTCCCATTTAATCGTAGCTGTATGTCTTCTATTAACCGAGATATCAATGTTGAGCAACAAAATGTGGACACAGTGTATATTTCTTGCATATTTCTTTTGTCTTTAAAGAACAATAGGCGGTTTTGTTAAAACGTTAATGGTGTTTCACTCCTTAGCATTAAGTTTATTACAGCTGCCCAGCAAGAACGAGAATCGCTGGTTTACTCGCGAGCTCCCAGCTACCTCTACCCTCAGAAAACTACTGAGGACTTGCACAACAACAACATCGAGTTCCAGCGTGAGGTCTATACCGTGGTTATCTGGTTAAAAGCAATATGTTTGTTACATGAAGACCATAATTACATAATTACTTTCCTACTTTAATAGAAAATAAATTCTGCAAATAAATTCATAACGACAACTTCAAAACAAGATATGAGCAATATAAGAAGATCGAAAGCAATGAAACAAGGGCAGAGTATGTAGAGTAGATGGAGAAATCAAACACCGACGTGAAAATGACAAAACCAAATGCCTAAATAATATTTGTCCTGAAAATTAACAACATAAATTAAGAAAAGCGGATGCAGGGACTGAAGGAAGAAATACGATATAAGTTTTAAAAACAACAATAGGTTACGACAATGATTGGACGTTTATTGCAACTTGGAATGCCAACAATCTGCAATCCAAAGATTGAGGCCATATCAAACAATTGCTTAGAGAACAAGATATAATATTTTTGCTCGTCTCAGAAACCCATCTTCGAAATGGAAACACATGGTATATTCCGGGCTTTAAAACAACAAAATACGATAGGCAGGTTGCTCCTGGAGGCGGAGTCGTGGTGTTTTCGCGATCCCACGTGTGTTTTGCAGTAATTAACTTTGATATAGTAAGCAATGAAGGGGTGTAAATATAAATAGTGATCGACTGACAGGAGATAGTTTTGACGGCGATGTATACAGCATCTGAAAATGTCATACTAGAAGAGGACTTAATAAAGTGTTTGTCTATGGAAAATAATCGTGGGAGGAGACCACAACGCTATATACAGTGAGTTGAGGTGTAGAGCATCTTAACGAAAGTGGAAATGCTATCGCGAAGTTTCAACGAAAATATAAGGGTATAAATGTGCACGTACAGTCGGAGGACAGTACGAACATTCCTACGCGAGGTAAAGGAGATATAATAAGTTTTTATATATCGCATAAAGTAAACAGAAATCTAAAAGCCAAAGTAGAGCACACATTGGAGTCTGACCATTTTCCACTGGTAGTGGTCTTAAACTAATCAGCCAATCGCAATGGGCAAGTTCGAATAAATAAAACCAACTGCTCTAAATACGTGACAAAAAATGGAAAAATGTAATACCAACTACAGGACATAGACATGCATAGTTGAAAACTGGCAACAGAAATGCAACAAGTACTTGTTCAGAGTCAAACAACTACTACAAAAACAGTAAACAGATGGGGACTGAATTTGGGCTCGTTCTAGAGACAACCAGGGCAAATACAGTACAGAACAATGAACAGAAGTTAAAACAATAAATGACCGAAGAAAGCTAGAATACTGGGAAAATGAAATAAATGAAGGAAATGAAAAAACAAAGCTGTTTCTGTAAATTGCTGAAAAGCGTAGGCAGGTAGAGAGACCCCAACGCTCCAATAAAATCAGGCCATAAGTTATTTTACGCAGAGGACGAATAATCAGAAGCCATAGCACAACATCTGGATGAGCAATTCTCAAACAATGACTTAACACTCGACGAGGTCAAAGCTATTCAACAACTCTATTAACATCAATATACAATGCAATAGTGTCAATACTCCATTTTCCGGATCGCTAGGAAAAGCAAACGTAATTACAATACATAACAAGGACAAGGACCCTTCTATACCAATGAAAAGGAAACCTATCTCGCTGCTGGGCGGACTTTCTAAAATCATAGAGCTTTTATTCAAAGATAGGATTCAGAAATTGGCAGCGGAGAAAAAGGTGTTAGCACCGTATCAGTTTGGATTCAGGGCACAGTTGGCAGCAACTCAGCAAGTTGCAGTGTTTGAAGGAATGATCAGGGAAGCAGTTGCTACAAGGAAAAACTGTCAAAAACTAATATGCACATTTCTCGATGTAGAGAAGTCACATGACCGAGTATGGCGAGAGGCGGTGATATACAATCTAAAAGCAATGGGACTAGAAATGGATTTGGTGACAGCAGTTCAATTATTTTGAAATGGAATTAAATTTAGAGTGAAAGTCAGAGAAAAACTGTCAGAATGAAGAACAGCATCAGAGGGAGTTCCCCAACATTCTAAGCCCAATCTTATATGATCTATTTATACAAGACCTTCCGGACAAACGAAAGAACAAAGATTACTAATTACTACAGTTTGCTGGTGATGTAGCAGTATATTCAAAACGAATGGACATACATGTGGCACGAAAAGATCAGAACTGGCGTTGCAACGGATTACTGAGTATTGCAAAAAATGGAAAATCCATATAAGCAAAGATATAACAAAAGTGTTCTACTTTAGAAAGTGAATGCCAGAGTTCAACGTAAGTTAGTTCGTAGGTACAAAAGTCAAAATACAACAGAAAGCCGAATATCTAGCTTTCACTTTCGATCGACAGCTTAGCTACAAAGCACTCATCAAAAGAAGAGCGGGCCTGGCAACAAAAAGACCCAGCTCGCTAAGAAGCGTACTAACACAAAATAGTGCTCTAAGCACATGAAACATTATAAATATCTTAAATTCAGTTCTAAAGCCGTGGCTGTGTTAGGGCCAAGAATTTCGGGCGAGAGCAAACAAAAAAACCAAAGAAATAGTAAATAAAACAGAGAACAAGCTGGTGAGAAAATGTGTGGACGTGCCGTACTATTGCCGACGCTCAGATTTACGTAGAGCACTGTATAGAGGATCTTAAAGCTATAGCCGAAATTAGGAGAGCAGAAATGTTCTGCACAACACAAAACCATCCAAACGAATAAGTACTAAATCGTGCAGATATAATGTATAAATTACTTACTATGACGTCCCGTTAGCGCAAAGTATTGTTGAAGAAAATGAACCACAGTCTCATTAAGAAAGGAAGGAAAAAAAATGCCGAGAGATCGGGAACACCCATTCGGCATAGTGTTCAGGTAACTAATATTTCAAGATGCATTGCGCAGCATATTTTGAAAAAAGTGTTGCATGTCTACAAAATCCAGCTGACTCAAGAAGTCAAGTCTACAGGCTATGCCAGTGAAGAAAGTTCGTCAATTGCGTCAGTAACAACAGAAAGAGTACGGTCAGTTTGCCGACAAAATCATTTTCAGTGATGAGGCTTATTTTCATATTAATGGCTTTCTAAACAAGTAAAATTGCCATATTTGGAGTAAGGGAAGCCCACATGTGTTTCGTGAGAAGGAAAGGCATTCCACACGTGTCACTCTTTGGTATGAATTTTGGGCTCGAGGCTTCATTGGACCTTTTCTCCTGAAGACGCTGCTGGAAATGGACAAACATTCAATGCCGAACGGCATCGTGACGTGATAATCTAGTTTCACATTCCCTCAAATGGATTGGTACAATACATATGGTTTAAACAAGATAGTGGCACAATACATCACGAGACACAAAGGCATTATTACACGAGATATTCGTGTAATTTCCCATTTGGATGGCCACATTTGTCCGCCTGTACTATGCGATTTAACACCCTTGGACTTTTTGCTATGCGATTTTTGAAGTCAAAAGTTTATGTTAATAATCCCACCGCACAATTGTTGAAGGAGGAGATTATGCGCTATGAGATTCAGTCTGTGAATATCAATGAAATCCAGCCATATGACAATGTTGTCAAAATAGCGCATATGCATGCCAGTAAAGCGAAGGACGGCATTTATCACATGTGTTGTTCCATAAATAACTTGCACATGTCTGCTGTATGATTAAATAAAAATATTGTAGTTATTTTTGTTTCAAATTAACACAATTTATGAAAGAAATATGATAAAATAAAAAATCCATCCATTATTGAAAATCATACAGTTTTTGGTCCAGTTTTTACTGAAATCCAAAGATTAATTTTAAGCTTACCGTAATAATTTTATTAACTATCGAACTTGCAACCTAACCTTTAATCCGTTCTTTGAAGTGGTTTGTGTTCAAACAAACTCCCTTTTTTTCCAAACCAATTTCTAACGCTTTATTGCTCCAGATCATTACGTCTTCCGAACCTGAGTTCAGACATATGAATAGGAGATGAATGAAAATAGGATACGTAGAAACGATTTGAAAGTCTTTTATAAAGCTTCTTGCTCTATTTAATTTGATATGGGAAAAGGGACTGCCAATTCATAACGGTAATATGTAAATTTCTCAAACACAGGCTTACTTCTGCTTGTTGTTTTGAATTAGCGTTTGATTTGCGTGATAGAATATTACCTAGACGTACTACTTTCAATTGGACATACATCAATTATTTGTTGTAGCTTAATATAGAAGGCGTTGCATAAATATTTTGAATGAGTTCCGCATATACGGTAGAGACGCCTTGGCTTATAATCCAACTTTTTACAGCCTACGTTTTAATTGAATCGAAAACTGTTTCCTTATATACAAACGTAAGATATAATGGCAATGCATATAGACATTTATACAGGACATTATGAGAGTATTACGATATTTCTTTATCCGCATACCATATTTCTTCCCGATCGGACAATATTTCCTGTTTGTAATAAAAGACAGACCAATCTCAATCTGACACACGTTCCTTGGAAAAAAGTAAAGCGACTGATAAAACCATGGACAAAGTTAACGCATTATAAATCTACATGTTACTGTCCGCAACTAAACCATTTGATGTCACAAACACGCATCAAAGTCGCACGAAAATTAAGCATGGTACATTCAAGGAAGCAAAAAAGGTTTACCTGTTTAAAAGGAATTGGTCTAACGAACTAAATCGACTTATTTATAACTTTTATCAATCAGAAATATCCTTTTCTACGAGGTCGATGTAGAAAACAACTTTCCATTTTGCTTTTGATAAATTTAACATTGTTTAGAGTAACATCCTAGGCAAGCAAATCAAGAACGATGATCATTCAACTTAATCTTTATAAGTTATGCCATCAATAACCTTCTAGGACGGTAAAACATTTTTTGTTGTTTTTGCTTTGTGTACTTAGTACGCGTAGGTAAATACGAGGTATGATCAAATAATACGCGGAATTTTTAAATTTCGGGAGTTGTAGAAGTCTAACTGTCAAATTTTTGTCGTTGTTTTACTGGCAGATATTTTCCTAAACCTGTGTTGATACCTAAATTTTCCTAAACCTGATAATTACATCGAAAAGCTGAAGAAAATAGTTATGGGCAACCATCAAATCACTATCAAAGGAGTTACTGAAGATGTTGGCATTTCATTTGGCTAATGTCAAGTTATAATATCAGATGTTATGGGCATGGCACAAGTGGCAGCAAAATTGGTTTCCAAATTGTTGAATTTCGATCAAACGTAGTGTCGAATTGACGCGGCTCAGATGCCGTTTAATGAAATCTACGATAATCCACAATTACTCAATTAAGTCATAACCGGTGATAAAATATGAGTGTATGGATATTATGTCGAAAGTAAGACACAATCGTCCCAATGGAAGCTTTATAAAGAGCCAGGATCGAAAAAAGTTCGGTTGAATGTGAAGGTTATACTCACTGTTTTCTTCGACATTAATGGCATAGTGTATTATAAGTTCATGCCACCAGGTCGTTTAGTCAACAAAGCGTGCTGCCTAGAAGATTTAGGCCATTAACGTTAAGCAATTCGAAGAAAACGTCTGAATTTCTGACGAGACATATTCTGACGAGAATTTTTCGCAAAAACCAACACCGTTATAATTCTATAATTCCACATCCTCCAATTTCTTCAGAGATTGCACAGTGCGACTTTTTTCAGTTCCCAGAGATGAAAAGGATCATGAAAGAATGAAGATTTTGGCGTAGATAGAATAGCTAAAACAATTAAATGCCAAATCGAAAATTGAATTACCCTGTAGGGCTCTATACTCCGATTAGCCTGCCGGCGGAGCGGACGTAAATTTTAACGCTCTATAGAGCGTGCGAAAGATACGAATTAAAACGTTTAATACGATTTTACTAGTTTAAATACAGTATTATACATCACTATGCTACTTGGGCAGTGCAGTGGTATCTACCGGTGTTTCTGTACAGAGCCCATAAGCGCCAAGTAATGAAAGTATGTACTGTCCATTAGGCAGGGATAGATAATACATTCAACAGACAGAACATTATTCCTAATAAAATCAATAAATTCAACAGACCGACCACGCACACACAAAATGGAAAACAGCAACAAAAACAACGAAAAAGTAACATTAGACAAGATTAGGGCTGAAACAGCGCTACTGAAAATACGACATCTGCAACTCCTTAATATGGAGTCCGCACTCAAACAATCCACACAATCAATCACACAAACAAAAAATACACCAAACAACCTTCAAAAAGAAGCAGACTTGCTTCTCCACCACTTACTCCACCAAAAACAACATTGCAAAGAGCTTCGAGGTATTGTCAGACACTACTGATTCTGACATGGACACTGACGAGGAAGAAAACACAAAACGAAAACTAAATCAAAACACAACTCAGCAAAAACGGCCAACTCAACCACCCACAACACAACCACAACCATCAACCAGCCGCACCTATCCACAAAATCAAATATCCTACCCCACAAAAAAAACCAGCACAAAAAACTTCATTCAACGCCACTATTCCCCAACCACCAAAAACCCAAAAAATCCGACCAATCGTCCTGAGAGATAAGTCACAATGGTTTTCTCTCCAGCATACTCAAAGAACAGGGCATCAACTACACTAGAGCCACCAATAAAACAGAAGGAATACAAATCTGCCCAGAAACTGAGACGGACTACAGAAAGTTGTTAAAACTCCTAGAGTCCAAGAAACAACCCTTCCACACCTACCAACTACAAAGTGAGAGAGCTCTAAAGGTCGTCATCTGCGGCATGATTCCCGAAATCACAGAGAGTGAGATCGCGGATGACCTCCGAGCTCAACAATTTGAGCCCATCCAAGTCCTTAGATTCGCAAGACACGACAACAAACCATTGCCCATGGTAATGGTAAAACTAGACAGAAAATTCAAGTCCATTTTGGACTTAAAACACTGCTGCGGACTGAGTGTTAGAGTGGAAGCCAAGCGCTTGTCAAACGATTTGAGCCAGTGCCGCAGATGCCAGATGTACGGGAACTTACAGCCTAACTGCCATGCAGAATATAAATGCATGAAATGCGCAGGCTCCCACTCTACACACGAATGTGCAAAGCCCAAAAGGGAACCTCCACATTACGTGAATTGTGGTGAGGAACAGGTATCCACCAGCCCAAGCTGCTGGGTACGTCAATCTCACTTCAAACCGCAGAACAGAGAGCCGAAACAAAAGCCACAAACAGAACAACTCAGACCACAACAACAAATCACACCACAAGAAAATACCACACAAAACCAAATACTCTACAGTCACATCACAGATAATAAACGATACAACTACATAACACAAAACCCCCAAACAACACGAAACAACCACACAACACAAAACAACCAAATACCACAAAGCAAACCAAGGACAAATCCTGAACCATCGAAAACAAGCAATCCTTCAAGTAGTAAGGATGAGTTCTCCGCTATACTGGGAAAACTCTATACTATCTTCCTAGATTCTAATCCTTCTAATAAACAAGCTCTGGATTTTGTCCAGCACACTAGGATGCTGTACGCATTGTATAAAAGACAATGAGTACAAAATCCAATCACACAATTTTATTCTGGAATGCTAATGGCGTTCGACACAAAAAACAGAAGTAGAGATTTTCCTCAAAAAACACAACGTAGCACTAACAAACGTAACACATCTTAAACCAAATATTAAACCAAATATTGAAGCCATCCTAGTAAAGAAGACAATTCAACTTACCCAAATTCACACTCACACAAACCTTGAGACAACAGGAATAGTGATATGTACATCAAAAGGTGACATACAACTAAACGCGGTCTACAACCCACCAAAAAACTATTAACAAAGGATCTAGACATCCAGTTTGCAGATCCATTTGAGATCTCATCTTTATCAGTTTCTTCCTAGGATCAAAAAAGGAGCTGTTCCATGCGAGGATTCATAAGGAATGGGCCCTCAGATTTTTTCGAATTGTACCGTACGAATCAAATCGCGAGAATCAAGATTGTAGGGCTATTTTGATCATACACTAAGAACTGTTGTTGCTGTACTCTGTACCCGTCCTTTTAGATAATTTAATTTTTTTTATATTCTCTACGAAAGCCCCCTCGTAGAGAACCTATATTTGTTGATGTAGAGTACTAAACTCTACAAAAGTGTAGTTGAATTTCACAAAAATAATATACATATTAATGTACGAACGTGGGAACTGTGCTTAAAGATGAGAAAGCGGTGGGAATAGATAGGATATCGGCGAAAGTATTGAAATCATTAGACGGAAAAGGTCAGAATATCATACACCAACTATGCCAGAGAAAATGGGAAACCTGTACCTGGCCCGAGGATTGGTCTACATCCGTGATAATACCTATACACAAAAAAGGCTCAACAACCT
>WYDF02024325.1:0-13061 GCA_009867245.2 Adranes taylori | reverse complement strand
GTGTATCTATGGTCTATTCGAGCTTCTGATAAAGATTGCAGCATTATTTGTTGGTTTATTGTATCGAATGCCTTTTCATAATCGACGAATATGAGGATATAGTGTGGATACCGACGAATATGAGGATACCGTTGCCGTAAGTGTTTCGTTGCCTATCAATAATGTGATGACATTAATTACACGACATAATAAATGTGTAATTTTTAATATAGACGCTGTTCTAAAATTACATGAATCCAAAGTCGCGGAGAGAGTAGATAACTTCGCAAGAGGTGATTTTGAATCAGGCGACCAAGATACAAGAAATATGTAGTTCTGTTTTATTTTGAAAACTTAATTATTTGGTCACGCTAAAAAATAAAATAAAAAACGGATGGATTAAATATTGGTCAAAACATTGTAAAATTTTATTTGCAAAATATACCGATTTTCTACAAACAATGTACTAAATTTGTTACGTATGAGCGTTGGACCGAATGCGACCCGTGGGCCTCAAGTTGGACAACGTGGACTTACAGGGACTTAACAGGCATTTAAATATTAGAAAGTTTAGTTCTCAAAATAAACATTTTAAAGCAAATGTACCTTCTTTTGGCCACCTGTTTGCTACATAATTTACTCTATTAAAGAATGCCAGCATGGAGGTTTAACCACCAAATATCCAATATTAAATTAAATATCCGACCGTCAGTAAAGCGTAAAAGAAATTAATAAAAACATCCAGGAGGTTCCATTACCCGATGACGAATGAATCGATCGACGGTAGCAAACAGGTGGCCAATACAAATCCTGATATATAAGTTGCCTATCTTAATAGATACGGAAAACAAATTCATATTAAAAATAATTTGTGTCTTCGAATAAGTGCCCGTTAGCTCAATTGGAAAAACAATCGATAGGTTCCGGGTTCGGACGGGGTAAACATTTTTTCAAGATATTATATTTTTAAGTAAATATTCATTGTGGTACACATTCAGAACTAAAAGTTTGTAATCTGTCTCAAAGTTATGTAATTTTTTAAAATGATTATGAATAAATTAATACATAATTGAGTTACATAATTAAATAAAATAGGTTTTTTGAAATAAATGATCAGTTTTAGTACGATATATATGGTATACCCCGAATAGTACGGATTCGACTAGTATGGCATATTTTGGGAATCAATTAACCGTACTCTGCGGGTTATTAGTGTACTTCTTAGCCTCCTGTACTACCTGTGCCCGTACTGTGTACCTCTGTATTACTGTATTACTTCGTCAGCGCCGCTCATCAAGATTTGATTGAAAAATAGAGTAACAGATTTTCGTTGTTTTTCTTGATTTGGTCCATTCCTGCCATAACTTTCTGAATCCGTCACTAATCATATCCTATAAAATTCCACTCGAATTCCTTTTGTACAAAAAATATTTGATCATATTATTTTTGTACATACATTCATGGAAAGAACGGTAGCCGAAACATTCATGAATCTACTTTATTATTTTTTTTCTGTTTTCGTAAATGTGTTATTGTACCGCTATTTTCTAAATGTAACGGTAAAATATAAGACGCAGGAAAGGACTTCCAATAACTATTACTAGAAAACAAACACTATGTAAATTATGACAATTTAAGTGCTTTTTTTAAAATTTATCTAATTATAATTGTCGTAACAACAAATTATTTAAGAAAATTAATGTGTAAGTAGTGATAATGCTTTTAACGCTGTAAAATGTTTATATGAAAGATATGATCAATGAACATGTTGAACATTGTAGTTGACAGAGTCCAAGAAATTGGTTCAGATAATGGGCTTAAATTTAATAACTCGACAAAAGCCGTGTTTCGAACATTAATAAAACGTACTGAACAAACGGGAAATATCTTACACTGTTTTTTGTTTTGTTTTACGTAGGAAGTGGAGAAACCAACTTCAAGCGAAAAATAAACAAAAAAAACTATCACTCTTCCACAACAATCTTAATTTCTATTTCAGGTCAACTAACACCGACTTGCGCAGCCAATCAAGGACATAAATATACAAGACCACCAGCAAATCAGCTCACCCCACTAAACCAAACTCCATCATCAGTTGACCATACTATGACCAAGGTATTGCAGGTTCCCTTGGCTGTAAAGCGAATGCTATAGCATATATCTTATTTGCAACCTATCAGCTTACCATAATTCTAAAAGCATTCCATTTATTACCAGTTCCAGACTGAAGAGGATGATAAATACTAAAGCCTCCTTCAAACAAACTCTCCAATCTCCCAACAATATACAATTCCAACAGGGAGTGGAGTTTTAGTGGGTAAAAATCCCACACTATCGGAGGCATCGGGCATCTTTCGCCTTTTGAAAGTTTCTCCACTTCCTACCTAAATATGAATATATATTAAATATTCCTATATAGTACCTAGTGCTTAGCTATCATTTGCATTAAAACACCAAGTATAAATTACTAGTTTCATTAGAGTACGCCGAGTGGCTCAGTGTTATAGCAGAGGTGGTCTCGATCACGCTGGACACGTATCCATCTTAACACGACAAATTTGAAGTGTGTTTTGAGTAGATGGCTTAGATTTTTATCAGAAGCTTCTCTTCGGGCCGCCCTGGATTCTAGCCAACTGCTTAAGACGCAAATCATATTTGCGAAGGGAATTGCAACCAAGTACGTAGAATAGAGTTTTATCGGAAGATTCCCAACGGGTCGCACTGAACTCTATCTACGCATCTTGGGAACAGGATCCTGTAACCCTCACTGAACGGAACAGGCGTAATTAGTTAGGGTGACCTGCATCAACAGCCATCGTACCATAATAAAGTGGTCGTAGGGAACTAAGTTGGATCCGGCATTGGAAGGACGAGGCGTTATCCTGAGTGTCGAACTCACAGAGGTAAGAGCAGCAATTCAGTCCATCACTTATATTATGTAAGTAGCAGCAGAGGGAGCGAGTGTTATCATACGCCGCACCACACGGCCACTGTTCATAACTTGGAGTTATTTAAAAGATCATTTTCTTACTCCGTTTCGAATGTTTACAACAATTTGCCTAATTCACTAAAAGATATCAATAAATTAGTTACATCGCTTAACACACTATTAATTATTTTTGTTTAACAATAGTACATCATATAATATGCATAATATAATATATGCAAATTATAATCTGATCTTAGAATTTGTGTTTATGCTACAGAATGCTATTTAGATTTTAGGCATGTTCTCTCTTATAATTAGTTTTAGAGGTAGGTTACAATTGAAAACTATTGTTAAATTAAGTTCCACCTATTGGTTTCGAATATTGTAATGTGTTGATTGTAATAAGAATCTAATATGGCATGACTGTAAGGTTTAATATTTGAAAGAAAGGCATGTTATTATTATTTAAGAAACTAGGAAAATACAAAGGAAATGTCACTGAGGTCACTACTCAAGAATGTTTTTCGCAAGCAACGCTTGGATGGATCAATACATTGTGAATGAACTAAAGAGAAACATATGAGAAAACTGGATAAATATTGTAAGAATCCTGTGTGAAAATAATAAGTGGATTCTTTCATGTGGAAAGGCAAGAAAGAGAAAAAACATTTAAAAGCAGTTTCGGAAACAAAATTTCGTGAAGTGTTTCGAGAGTAACGATCATCATCAGACCTGATTTTGAGGTTCTAAGGTTTTTTATATTGTCTAGAATCTGTACAATGATTGATAAAAGTAATTAATAAAACTTAGCAGAAATTCGACATTTCAACAAGAATAAACCAAATACAAGATTTCCATAACGACAATTAGAAATTAACGCATGTAGGCTCAAAATTATTATCTATTAATTTATACCCTCCATAATCCCCCTTCTCCTTTGTTTTTTATTCTCTTTTTCTTCTGTACTATTCCCTTTCAATCTCCCTCCCTTCTCTGTCTCTAAACTCCTCTTACTTATTCCAATTTATTCTTATTCTCTTCTTATCTTTTCACCTATTTCCTTCTATTTATTTCACCCATTATTTTCTTTATTACTTCTAAACCTTTTCCGTTATACCCCAGACTTAACCTCCAATTTTCTCCTATTTGTCTTTCTTCCTCACCCCATATTATCTCTACGCATTGCTTTACCCAATGATTCCAGTTTTCTTCCACTTCCCCACATATTCTACACATTCTATCGTGCTCATTTAACCAAAATTTGTTCCCCCCTTCTTCATTACCGCACCTAAACCTCGCAATCATCCTTTTCTCACTCATGTCAAAACATGATAGAGGATACTCATTTATATCTATTGTTGTATCTACTATTTTCAAATTTTTCCTTGCTCTCTCTTGCCTTTACACATCCTTCATTCTTTCAACTACCTCTCTTATTTCTTCCTTACTTTCCAATAATCTCTCCAGCCACTTACATGCGGACCTCCCACTCTCATTTTTATTCTGCACTTAATCCAATCATTCATATATTCTTCCTTCCACGCCTTCATTATACCTTCCACATACAAGTCCTTTACTAGCCTGTAGTTTTCATTTATCAAAACCTTCCGCTCAAAATTCACCATTCTTTTCACTCCTATGATCCATATTTTATACTCACCTAACTCTTGCAGAACAATACCACTCGGTCTGTTTCTATCCAATCCTAACATCCTTTTCATGCACCCTCTATGGACCCTTTCTAGCACCTCTCTGTCTTCCAGCGCCCATACCTGTGCTTCATACAACATGATACTATTAACACACATATTCATTATCTTGCACCTCATTCTCACTGACTCTCCAAACGTTCTCTCCCACACCATTCTCAATCTTTCTATAGCTACTCTTGCGTTTTTTGCCACCATTTCGATATGTTCCTTACACTTTCCATTTTGAGCCAAAATGAATCCTAAATATTTAATTTTTTTACGCTTTCTATCTTGCATCCTCCTATACTAAACTTATCCTTTCTGCATTCTCTCCCTCCCTTCTTACACACCATTACCTTCGTTTCCTCAACATTCACTACCAAACCCCTACTGTCCATGTACTTCTTTAGTCTCTCTTCTTTAGTCATGTACTTCTTTAGACTTCTTTAGAAACCACACCTTTTTCTTTCCAATATCTATTCCCCGTCTTGTCCCGTCCTCGAAACCTCCTCAAAGTCTGCCAGATAAATATTAAAAAGCGTTGCACTCAAAGGGCACCCTTGTTTTACTCCTTTGCGCGTCTCAAACCATGCTGATACCTCCCCATTCACTTTCGCTCTCACCATACTTCCATTACACATTTCTTTTGTCATTCTACTTGATGTAAAATTGTATTTGGTTACCTTTAGGTTAAACTTTAGGAATTTTTGGAAAACTACTAAATGTTAATTTCATTTAATTACTTTTAACAATCATCGTGCAGTTTCTATTCAATAAAATACATCTTACTCCTTGTTAGAACGTCAAAATCAATTCTGATGATGAGACGGTCGTTACTCTCGGAACAAGACATAAAAGTTTATTTGTTGTTACAGTAGAGCTACGGTGATCCAAGCCCCGACTAACCGAGTTCCTGATTAACCGAGGTATGTAGTCCTAAAAAAAAGTGCCGCGCATAGCGAATCCGCATAATAAACCGGCAAATCGATCATAATACTGTACTGCGTTAGTACAATACTGTACTGTACTTATATTAGTCACAGTAGTGTAAAAGTAGAAACGGCGCACGCGCATAGGATTGTAGTGGTAGCGGGCGACCCGCATAGATCGTTTACCTACTGTCACTTACCTCAGTTGCTTTTTCATTGTGCTAGTGAATAGTTTGTTTTGATTTGTTTGTATTGGTTACGTGATGAGTACTAAACGTAAAAGGTCTTTTGTGGTTTTGGAGACTAAATTACAAGCCATCAACAGACTCGATACAGGAGACACAATTAAAAAAGTGGGTTCAGATTTAGGTGTGGAAGAAGTGGCCGTAGGAGACTAGAGAAGAAAACGGACTGAAATCTAAAAATGGTGTTCGCAAAAAGACAACGAAAAACTATGAAACCAGTAGAGTATGAAAAAACTTCAAGTGCCTTGTTTATGTGATTTACACAGCTCCGTGGCAAATGAAATCGAGTGGGTGGGTCTATGCTACAGGAAAAGGCTAGTGAAATCCAGGAAAATTTTAAAGCCGGAGAAGAAGAATTTATAGCAAGCAGAGGGTGGTTTCATCCCTGGAAAACGAGGTTGGGAATCAGGGAGCTAAACATTTCTGGTGAAAAGTTATCGTCCAATCATGCCATCGTACAAGGACGAATTTGAAGCTCTGATTAAAGATGGAGATTTCACACCTCAACAGATGTTTAACTGTGACGGAACGGACTACCGTATGTTTCCTATAAAAACATTTGCTTCTAAAAAAGAGGCTTCCGCTCCTGATCTTAAAAGGTCAAAAGATAGGGTCTCACTCATGGCTTACTATACTCATTCATGGTTTTCACTGACTTTGTGCCACAAGTTGAAAAGTTTTTAAAAGAAAACAACATGCCCGAAAAGCGCTTTTAGTGGACAACTGCCCTGCCCATCCTGATACAGAGGAAATGGTTTCTGGCGATATTAAGACGATCATGGTTTTACCTCCTTCCCCTAAGTCACGCCTTTTCTCTGGTCCATGGACCAAGGTGTGTTGAACAACCTGAAGCGTAACTATAAACGCAAACTTTTGAAAAGCGTGATTAGCGCAATTGATGAAGGAAACGACGTCGTAAAAAATCCCAATGAAAGATGTTATTTACATGTCAGATGAGGCATGGAACGAGGTGAAAAGTTCTACTCTTCAGAATTCGTGGAGGAAGTTATTAAACGTCACCGGAAATCAAGAAACTCGGTCGACATACCTCGGATAATCGAGGGTCTACTTTATAAGAATAATCAATATATGCACTGTTTTATTTAAATAAATTAAATTTTGCTCGCTAATAAAATTTGTGCAACGATAATTAATTTATAATTATGACTAGTAGCATTGCCTTGTATGCTTGGCAAGTTACACGTTATGCAATCTACAAAGAATATCAATTAAAATGAAACAACAAATCGTAAAACCGATTTTATAGTACAGGGTTTGTTGCACTTGGTTTATACAGTGTTAAAGTCTGAAGTGAAATACGTAAACAATGAAGTATCAGGATAAGAAAGTTAGAAATCTATAGCCAGGAAGTACGTGATGTAATTTATAATAGCTCTTGTAAGTACTTCGAACTTGTTTAGCAAGTAACGTGCAACTGCATATCCTTTTCCTATACAAGACATTTTCTCTATATTACCATTTAATTAAAATTTAGATATGTTGATTTATTTTGTAATAAGCTCCTGTCTAACCCAACTTATGCGTAACAGTTGCAACGTGGAGGTAAGATATTTAGAAAAGTTACTAATGTAATCCTACTCGAGTATCAAATGGTACACTTACATTTTAGAAAACTAGTTTGGAATAACTTGATTTGTCTGGAATATGTAATTGCACTATCCGGTCTCATCCGATCACGGCTCATCCATTCAAATTATGATAATTTGTGTTTCTTGGCACCCTTTCGTTGCTGAAACGTTTCAAAAATGGAAAATTTCGTTTGTTGTGAGTTTGCCAATTTATTTTTTTGACGAATGTACAGCCGAAGTACTTCGCAGTTCTTGTTGGTTTGATTTTAATGTTGTTAGATAATGTTCCAAATTTTGCAGTATTCTGCCACCACTTTCAAGCTTTTTTCCAGTCTCTTTCCAGCAACTACCTGGTAATTGTGACTATCGTAGTGTCGCCTGCAAATTAGAGAACTTTCGTTCATTTTATCTGTTGTAGCGTGTGAATGTTGCTCATGAACATGTTGAATAATGTTGGAAAAAGAGGAGAACCTTGTGGAAGACTTCCTGTGGTGGCTCTTAAAGTTGATTTGCTGTTTTCTATTTAAATTTTAAATGTCCTGCCGCAGAGATATGATTGAGTTATTTTTGTTAGTTCAAGTGGAAAACATGAATTGATTTTAAATAGTATGTCGTCCTGTCAAACTACAGGGTAGTAATTGCTTATTGCCGATTCTAAAACGCCACCGCGACCAGTGGCGGCGCAAGATCATAAATTTATGTGGGCAAGATTCATTGCGAGGCCCTCTGCTCGCGAATGAAGACAGATTTTTAAAATCGCGAGGCCCCTCAAACCGCGAGGCCGTGGGCTGTGGCCCACGTCGCCCACGCCTTACGCCGCCTCTGACCGCGACCTTATCCTAACTAGTTCTAAAATAATTTGTGGCATCACGGCGGCCATGTTTGGCTCTAACATAAATAGTTTTTGCGTTTGACAGCTGTCAAATAAAAATCTAAGATGGCGGACGCAAGACATTTCCGATTCTCAAAATTTGGATTTGTATGTAGGTGCGGTGTATACATTTTTGTGATGTCTAACATAAATAGTTTTTGCGTTTGACATAGGTACCCTTTTATCGGTGAAACTTGTACACATATTCTTAAATTATGCTTTCTTCTGGCATTTTACTATGGACTATAAAAAGTTTGACAAAAAACCAGAAACTGCGCGCTACCCAATGCTTAATTGATTTTAATCCAAGACTATAATATTTAATAAAATAAATTTTGAAATTAATATTTCTTATTACTTCTGTCTCGAAAAAATGTTTTCACCGTTCGGGACTAGAACCCGGAAGTCTCGAATGCTGGTCAATTGCTCTTCCAATTGAGCTAACGGGCACTTATTCAAAGACACAAATAATTGTTAATATGTATTTATTTTCCGTATCTAATAAGATAGGCAACTTATATATCAAGATTTGTTTTGTCCACCAGTTTGCTACCGTCGATCGATTCATTCGCTATCGGGTATATGGAGCATCCAGGATGTTTTTTTTGCATTAATTTTTTTTCTGCTTTGCTGGCGGTCGCATATTTAATTGAATCTTTGATGTTTCGTGGTTAAATCTCCAAGCTGGCATTATTTAATAGAGTAATTTATGAAATTAATATTTCTTATTACTTGTGTCCCGAAAAAATGTTTACCCCGCCCGGATCTCGAACTCGAACCTCTAGATTGCTGGTAGATTGCTCCTCCAATTGAGCTAACGGGTTTAACCACGAAACATCAAACTTTCAATTAAACATGCGACCGCCAGCAAAGCGGAAAAGAAATAAAAACTTCCAGGAGGCTCCATCTACCTGATGACGAATGAATATATCGACGGTAGCAAACAGGTGGCCAAAACAAAACCTGATATATAAGTTGTCTATCTTAATAGATACGGAAAACAAATACATATAAAATTATTTGTGTCTTCGAATAAGTGCCCGTTAGCTCAATTGGAAGAGCAATCGACCGGCAATCGAGAGGTCCGGGTTCTAGTCCCGGGCGGGTAAACATTTCTTTCGAGACACAAATAATAAGAAATATTAATTTCCACATTTAGTCTATTAAATAATGCCAAATATTCCAAATAATGCGTGGAAGTTCAATCACGAAACATCAAATATTCAATTAAACCTGTGACCGCCAGCAAAGTGGAAAAGAAATTAATTAAAACATCCAGGAGGCTCCATCTACTCGATGAAGAATGAATCGATCCACGGTAGCAAACAGGTGGCCATAACAAATCCTGATATATAAGTTGCCTATCTTAATATATACGGAAAACAAATATATCTTAAAAATTATTTGATTATTTGTGTCTTCGACTAAGTGTTCGAATAAGTGGCATGTTCGAATAAGTGCCCTGTTAGCTCAATTGGAAGAGCAATCTATCGGTGATCGAGAGGTCCGGGTCCGAATCCCCGACGGGGTATATATTTTTTCGAGACACAAGTAATAAGAAATATAAATTTCATTTTTAATAAACGTACGTTGCTGAATGATAAATAGATGTCCTTTTGCTTTATGTAGTATGCATACATATTTCTGAGTTTCAGTATATGAAAGATGAGATGTTTTTCACATAAGGCAATATAAAGAAATAAATTAGCATATACACGTGTAACTAATCTACAGCTTGATTATGAAGTCAATTTTTATTCATTTTTAGTTTTTCGTATGCTTCTTTGGTAATATTTTTCATTGCTTCTTGCTTCTTTCGTTCTTATATACGTTTTTTTTTCTTGCATTTGTTTCATGTTCTTCTATCTCGAGAGAATGCTATGAACGCTAGCAGAATAAGAAACTTGTTCTTGCCTCTTTGATCGTTGCAAGCTACTCTAATGTATTTTGTGCTAACGCACATTGGGCTAATTCTAAGAAATAAAATGATGCACATAGTAGGAATTAACAGTGGTCGCCAAACTTATGAAGCTTCTGAACTACCGTACCGTTTTTAATCCTAGTGTGAGCTACCAACCAAAAGAACTATTAATTTTTATTGCCCATAAACTTACATTTCTAGTAAATATGAAAATCAATTTTAATTAAACTGTATATAACAAAAAGAAATTGAAATTGAATTGTGCATAAGAAAGAAACTGTAGAAAGAAATAGTTAGTAATAAGTAACAAATGTAAGGACTGATTTTTCAACTTTAACAGATTTATTAACTTTAATTAGAAGGCTGGAACTCTTTCTTGTCATCAATAAGTTTTTTAATGTTAGGAGAGCAGGTAGTGGCTGCCATCCGAGTGTTCATCAGTGAGTCTGCTTCGGTACTTATTTTTAATAAATTTCATACTGGAGAAAGTAAACTCACACATATATATATAGAGCTGAACATTGCCTTCCCTTTGAGACCAACCCGAACCAATATTTGGTATTTTTCTTTAGGAACAAGAGGCCAAGTAATTTCAGACTGTGTAGAAAGCGATTTTAGCGATAAATCATTTTGAAAATCAATCAGTTACAGCTCCACTGCAGCATTCTCTTAAAGTCGATTTGACAAACTGTGCAACAATTGAAATCCTTTTGACTCTTGGAAGGGTTTCTTAAATTCACTTCTCAAATCCGGAATAATTTCAACGTATTGTTTGCTGTTGTAAGGAGGCGTTGAAGACATTTGCTTGTCAAGGGATTGTTTCAAACAGGCAAAGTGACCTTGAATAATATTTTTTTCCCACAGTTCCAGCTTTTTTGAGAATGAAGCAACATCTGAAATTGTTCCGCCAATATCTTTATTCTTACCTTGAAGCTGAAAGGTTAGGGTATGTAACTTTTTGGTGATGTCTGCGAGGAAAGAAAATCCTGCAGCCAAACTGGATCTTCTAGTTCACGGACGAATTCGCCTTATTTCAAAATTTCTACTAAGGCAGGAAGCAACTCGGTGAAAACGTTGTAAATCTCTGCCTCTACTTAGCCAACGAACTTCCGTATGAAGCAGTAGATCACCATAGTGGCAATCCAGTTCATTAGTAAGGACTCTGAACAAACGTCTCTGAAATGCATCTGCTCTAACTTTATTCACTATTTTTATGACTGTTTTTATTACATTGTTCATACTTAAATACATTCTATACAGTGACTGGTGGTGTATTACACAATGGTAAGACAGAAATTTCGGAAAGCTGTTCTTTACGACACAAGGTTCTGAATTCTTTCTCTCAGTCTACTATCGCTGAAGCTCTATCAGTTGCTAGGCCCACCAACTTATTTATTGGAATATTTTCATAGTTGATAAGTTCTTTAACTACTAAAAATATGTCCTGTCCTCTAGTGCGTCCTGTTAACGGTATAATCTTTATCAGCTCCTCTCTTACTTCGATATTATCAAAAACCATTCTTGCAAAAACGGCCAATTGAGCTGTATCAACTATATCAGTCGATTCGTTAAGTTGCAGGGAGAAATAGCTGCAGCGATCAAAGTCAGTTTTTAGTTGTGAGTTATCGTCAGAACTCTTATCCTCAACCCTTCTCATTGCCGTATTTGCAGAAATATGTACAGATTTAACAGCAGACATTATCTCAATTTTATTTTGAACCTATCAAATAATGCATCTGCAGCTTTGCCGCTTTGATTATTTCACCGTCTTTGTATGGTTTTTTATTCTGTGCAATAATATGTGAACTCGGAATAATGCCTCAGTTGCTGCTTTATTCTTGTTTAATGGTCGGTAAAAAGTTGATTTTTGTGCATTAAGGTTAGAGTTTAGCTGCCTTACCTTTTCATTCCTTAGAGCAGAATTCGGTGGGAATTCTTTTCACTCCCTGCGTGAACGGTTTTGAAGTGACGTTCGACGTTCCCTTTCTTCCCAACTGGTACACTTGCATGACACAGTATGTACAAGTATGAACAGGGAAAAAATATTACATATTTCTATTTTTATAATGTATTGTTTGTTGAATACAGCGTTGAGCTACAAAGAAAGGAAGTACCTTGAGGATGAGACCTTCATACTCCAAGGTACTTTCGCTGAACGACTGTAGAAAAATTGTAATTAGCTTCAGACAGTGTCATGTCTGGATGATCCTAGTTAATGGTATTATAACCCCAGATATGCCACATAAGAATAATTAATAAATTGCACGTATCCCTTGTGGTCCCATTGAAATAGAGAACTCCTCCCTCCTTTCACCCTAAAAGGCTCAAGTGATAAGTAAAGAAAAAATGTTATGTGAAGTAATATTAACTTCAAATTGAAATTCAAACTTGAACTAAGAATGTACAGCTTGAAGCAAAGTATGCATTCATATATTTCAAAAAAACTAATAATTATTTAAAGTTTAAACGATCTTAGTAAAGGAAAATTTAATATATTCAAAATTATGATGATATATTAATTCATTTAAATTGTTTTGTATAATTTAATCAAACGTGCGCCATGAATAGCTATTGAAGGTACAAATTTACATATCCAAGCGCAACGTTAATAGAAGTCATCAGAATAATGCAGCATATGTTTTTGATAATAATATTAGTCTCTTTTTATAAAGTCAAGTATAAGAATATAATTAAAGCAATTAAAGAGTTAATTAAAGCAATTAGAGTTAATTACTTTAATTAAGAGTTAATTAAAGCAATTAAAGAGTTATACAACAAGAGTGAAGCAAAAGTCAAAATAAAACAAAGGCTAACAAAAGGGTTCCAAGTAAATAAAGGTCTTAAACAAGGTTGCTGTATTTCATCAACGCTCTTCAAGATTTATTTAGAACAAGCCCTTAAAATATG
>WYDF02024314.1:0-13062 GCA_009867245.2 Adranes taylori | reverse complement strand
CTTTGGTTTTATTTATGTTAGATTTCTCAACCACATTGGCACACTGACTAATATTTTATTTTGTGATAAAAATAGGATAAATAGATTTTATACTAAAACTAGCTTCCGTGTTGATAGTAACTGAGATATAAACCCATTTTGCATGTTCAAAACTTCAGATATCTTTTTTTTTGTCACAAAAAAATATTAATAAAATTAAAGATAAATAAATAAAGAAAATTAAAGATGTAAAAAATGTGTTTCCTTTATTTACTAATATGTCTTTATTTTAATTTCTTTAAACAAAACGATAGTGCTCCAACTCCAATTGAAGTAAGAACTGATTAAAATATTAAAATATTATATATAACTTTGAAGTTGTTAGTTGTCGTTTGACGATTGTAAAAAATTATATTATATCAAACAATAGTGCCCCTACTCCAAAACAAATGATTTATTGAAAAAGACCAAGATTAAGTGTGACCTGCCTTCAGACTAAAATTTAGTTCAGAGCAAAATTAGAAAACTAAATATTTAATAATGAAAAATATTAATTCCTACAAATGGCCAACGTTTTCATGGCAAGTTACTATCATTTTCAGGGCTCTACATTTAATAATGAAAAATAAAAGTTCTGAAAGTTAGGTCGAATTTGTTTATTTTTTCCTACAAATTGCCTACATTTTGATGCTAAGTTACCACCATCTTCAGGGCTCTACAACTTTATTAATTTCCTACTTTAGTTGTTACAAATTTAAATCTATTGCTATGTTTCAGTATCTTATTTATGTGTGTGAAATTGTGTATATATTTATGTGTTATGATTATGATGATTATAATGGTTGTATGATTAATGATAGTTCGATTATTATTTCAGAAATTATTTGAAAAACTCACATGCGGCTCTTTTAACGCGTTGATACATTTGCTGTCATGGTTGGTGGTGATTGTATGTATACTTAGGTTTTTAGTGTGTCGTGAGTGTCAAATGTCGTGTGTCGTGTGTCGCTTGTTATTCGTGTATGTTTGTTGCTTTCCATTTGTGTTGCTGTGTGTTGGCTGCTTTCCATTTCTATGTTGCGTGCTGGGGAGTTTGTTTTGTTGTTTCTCAGTGCGTGATTGCGGTTGTTTGCCATGTTGTTCTATATATGCAAGTTGCCTGATACGCTTCTACCATTTATGTTGTCTTTGCATGTCTTTATGTGTAATAACTCTCGCCAAGGCCTCTTTTGTAAGTTTTTACCGTAGGAAGTATAATAATGTTTACAAAGTCGGACTCGTGTTTTGTTTGGATGCTGTGTTTGGCTAGGGATGTGCTGCTATTTTATATTTCTTTGCTTTTGTATTTGTTTTGGCCTCGGTTATGTTCGGTTAGTCTTGTATTCAGTCTTCGTTTCATTTGTCGTACGTTTTGTCTTGAACATTCTTTGCACTGTGTTTTGTATATAACATTTTATTCTGATGGTGTGTCAAGTTTAGCTCTTATCTTGGAGAAAAATTTGGCGCCTATTGTGTTCTGATATTTGTATGTTATGTGGTATTTGTCGTTTCTTAATGTTATTCATTCTGATAGACCGTCTGACCGTCTATGTATAATAAGCTATAGTATGTGCGTTTTGGTTTGGGTGTTTGTTCTCGTCTGCTACTGTGTTGTTGTTTAGAATTCTATTGATGATGTTGTTTGGATATCCATTGTTTTTTAATATTTTTGTGATTTCGGTTTTTATTTCTTTGTGGTATGTTTCGTCGAATAATTTTGTTGGTCTGCTTGTTAGTGTGATTATTGTATTAAGTCTGGTTTTTAGTTCGTGTTTTAAGTTGTAATCGATGTATCTGCCGCAGGAGCATTCTGTTTGATACCATTTTGTTGTTAGTATGTTGTTGACCTTTATGACTGTTGTGTCGAGAAATGTTATCCTGTCGTTTGTTTCTGTTTGTATGATAAACTGTGGATGTTCGTTGTAGCTGTTGAATATTGTTAGTTTTTTTTGTATGTATTCCTCAAGTTGGAACCCCTCTGATACTAGAAACTACCATCGTATCTGTGAGCATATTCATAGTAGCCCCTAGAAGATTAAAATTCTCTCGGATTAGAGCGTCCTGTTTCCTTATCTATTTTGTGCACCACATACCTACGCCTCGTTCAAGCTACTATGTTATTATTTTCATTTAAAAGGGTGGTTTGACATAAATCTAGCCTCTGATAGATGGCGTGACGTGACTAAGAACGCCATACTAGTTTTGACATTTGAAGTCCAACGCATGACGTCTGCGTTGGACAATTAGTTTGGTTTCAAAAGCCTTCGCAAGCAAGCAACTTTTTTGTGTTGTGAAAAATGGAAGAATGCGAATATCGTTCAGTGACTAAGTACCGTCAGAAGAAATGGATAAACAATGCAGAAATGAAAACTGAACTTGATTCTGTTTATGGCGGGTCTGCACCGCCACTAGCAATAATTAAATTTTGAAAAGCTGACTTTGTTCGTAGTCGTACGTGTGTTTCTGATGTTGACCACCCAGGGCCCTCAAATATTTTCACAACACGTCAACAACATCCATTATGTGATTATGGCGTTTCCCATATCGAATCAAAATCGCGTTCGTCGAATCAAAGTCCTTGAGCTAGCAGAGGTTGCATACATATTAACTGAGCGTGTACACGCAATCATATACAAACATTTTCATAGGAAAAATCTATCCGCGTGATGGCTGTGGCGTCTACTCACTATCGACCAAAAGCACAAACGTGTGACAGATTCGGAGAAGCTTTTGATGAAGAAAAAACGTGATGCTAAAGATTTTTTTAATCGATACATGACTGGCGCTGAAATGCGGAGCCATTACTATACGCCGGAGACAAAGAAACAGTGAAAGCAGTGAAGAAAAAGGGGTGAAGGCCCACCAAAAAAGGCAAAAACAGCTCCATCGACCGGTAAGCTGATGACCACTATATTCTTACTGATTACTTGGGAAATGGTAAAACCATAACTGGCTATTACTATGCAGCATTATTGGACCGTTTTGACGCCGAATTGAAAAAAACACCCTGGTGTGGCACGCAAAAATGCTCTCTTCAATCATGACAAGGCATCCGCTCACAGAGTGAGCATAGTGCAAACAAAATTGAGGCAATTAGGTTATGAATTGATCGATCATCCACGTATTCACCAGATCTAGCCCCTTGCGACTTCATCCAGTTTCGAAACCTAAAAATTGTCTCTTAGGACACCTTTTTGTAACAAACGATGAAATAATGTCCGATAATTCCCACTATTTTGAAGAACTCGAGAAAAATTACTTTTCGAATGGGCCGAAGAAGTTGGATAGAAATCTTGAAAAGTATATTGCGTTAAATGGAGCATATTACGCAAAGTGAATAATAAAAAAGAAGAAAAATACTTCGGTTCTTTTTTTACTTCGGCTAAATTTCCGTCAAACCACCCTCGTTTGTATTAAATGCTTTTTGTTCTAGTATCGTTGTTATAAATGTGTCTGCTATTTTCCAGTTTGTACTGTGTGCAAGGAGTCCAGTTTCTTTCTATTTCCATCATCCATCCGACCAATCATATTCTTAGGTTGAATATCGTCTCCTAGAAACTGCTTTGGAATAATACTTTTGTTGTGATTTTTCCACGCTATGCAGTTGAAAATTTTGTGTTCCACGTTGTCCCAGGGGCTTTTGGAATGTATACATTCTGTAATTTGCCTTTTATTCATCTTCTGTAGCTATTTTCCAAATCGGCGATGCTCAGTTAAAATTTGTGTAAGGAAGGAGTTTACATCACCATGCTTCCTAGTCGCCCACTTCTCAATGTTTGGTACTAGTGGCGCGCCCATTTCCCTATATTTCCTGTCACCCGTTTCCCGCCCATTTCACCCATTTCCGCCATTCCCCAATTCGATTGACAATGTGCTGTTAAAACCTCTCCGTACTTGTCTCTAAAAATTCTAACCCTTCTTTTACTAAAAGTTTTTTGAGGATTTCTGCTATCTTTGCTTTGTTGATCGCATCTCCAGAGGTTGGTGCTGCATATAGCAATATACTCTCTATGATTTCGTACAAAAGTTTCCTTTTCAAGACTTCATGTTTTCCTATTCTAGGTATTATCCAAGCTAGTTGAGAGGCTTTTAGTGGAGGCCCATGCGTTGAAAACCAGAAACCGCTATTTAAAGCGCTAGTTAAAGTGCTTTATAAAGTGACTATAGTAACAGTTAAAACTAGTATTGTGGGGTTAAAATATAAAATACTATTTCAAACATGCTCTTTCTCACTCAAATAAAGTTATTCAGGTATTTATTAAAATTTTGGATGAGCTAAGAGGACAAATTAAAAATGTGTTTTGGGGTTAGTTAGGTTGTGACTTGCCCGTACTAAGTACAGAAATAATGCCTGTCTGATTAATTTATATTATAATTAATAATGAGGACATATAACCGTAAAACCAACCGGGGAAAAACACCCTTGGACGTTTTTAAATGCGCCACAAAAAAAGTTTTGGAAAACGAGAAGGCTTTGTCAGTAGTTGCCGCCGATTTAGATATTAACTACATGACGTTACAGAGATTCTGTAAAAAGCGAAATAATGATAGTAAGATTTCTATTCTTTTTAATTTAGGAATGTCCATAAAAAACCTTAATTTCTAGGTTTCTAGCAACTCTTGGAGGTAGGATATAGACGAAATCGTCAAGTGCTGTCAGATGGAATGGAAAATGAATTAGCTGAATACATGATTCTTCAATCCAAATTATACTTTGGATTATCCACAAAAGAAGTTCGTAGATTAGCTTACGAATTTGCTATTAAGAATAATGTAACTGTCCGTAACAACTGGATCAAAGATGAAATGGCCTCTGCTGACTGGCTTACTGGTTTCATTAAGCGATATCAAACATTATGCCTCAGGACTCTTGAATCGACTAGCCTCAGTCGCGCTACAAGTTTTAATAAGACAAAAGTGAGTACTTTTTCCCTTCTGTGAGAGATCGTAGCTCCTTACAAATTTGAACCTCAAGACATATACAACGTCGATAAAATGGGCTGTGAATCTACTATACAACGGTCAGACAGAATTATTGCAAGGAAGGGCATAAAACAAGTGGGTTCTGTAACTTCCGCTAAAAGGGATACGTTAATAACATTTGCTGTCGCTGATAGTGTCAGCGGAAATACAGTTCCCCTGATGTTTCTATTTCCGAGAAGAAGCTACAGGGACTAGTTTGTTGATGACGGCTCTCCAGGATGCATTGGATCCGCTAATTGATGATTTCTTTATATATTTAAACCACTTCGCTAAACATGCCAGGTCATCCCGAGAAAACTGGTTCTCTTGATATTGGATAACCATGAACCTCACCTCTCATTAAAAGGTATTTCTTCTTGCAGAAAAAATGGAGTTTTGGTAATTTCTCTACAACCACACTGTTCATACAAACTACAACCATTGGATCGGTCGGTATATGGGCCCCTTAAAAAATATATTTATAGTGCTTGCGCCACATGGAAGCGCAATCACCTAGGAAAAACTAAGTCTATTTACGACATATACCCTATTGCCATCTTCCTATGGCAGCAACGCCAAAAAATATTCGAGATGGGTTTGCAGCCGCTGGAATATTTCCCTTAATAAAAATACCTTTTCCGATGATGAGTTTCTTCCTGCAGCTGTTACAGACCATCCAAATTCAGAAAATGACAAAATCATTGATTCTAGTAGCAGTTCTGAAGATGAAGATTAAACTTTCTGTTGTAGCGAACCGTTCTCCAACTCTTGTTCAAAATAAAAATGGTTGCAGTGCATCAGTTGCTTCAAATGGGCTCATGAAGAATGTACAGATAAAAGTCTATATTTCGTCTGCATTCACTGCAATTCCGACGACTATGTATAAAGGACTAGGGTTTCTCACAATCAACCCCATAAATGTCACAACGAATCCCAAGGCGGGGCATGTTGTGACAATTGCAGTCACATTTTTTTCAGTCACTTTCTCTAACTATGTTTGTATCGCGTGAAATTTGTTCGTTTTTATATTTTTTACAGATAAATATTCAAATTAAATAAATATGTTCAAGCAAACTTAATAGTCTTATTATCTAAATCTGTGAAAAATTGTACGTAAGAATTGTCACAACCTACCCGGGTCAGACCTAAGTATGAAAAACGATGATAAATTCATTAAAAACTTTGGACCGAGACATAAAAAATTGACAAATTTTTGAAAAACATGTTTTAGAAACTTCATATTTGAAAGATATGCAAAGCAAATCATCTTTATATTTCACTACACACAGTTAATTCAAATTTTCCAACATTCAGAGTTGAATAAAAAATTAGAAATTATAAATTCTATAAATGAATTATCCAGATATTATCTATTGCCCTTGTGTGGTCGCATAATTTCCGATTCACAAATAAATGTGACTTTAAACACACTGTACAATGCTTCTAACCGAATGCAGAGTACGTACGATCGCGGGTCCTAAATTACTCAACTAATTTGATCATTACCAATGCGATGGCGATGAATATATAACTACACATCCAATTTCACATTTGCTCACTACATGTGGTAAATTTTCAAAGCCATTAGGTGTCTGCCTAGCCAAGAACACCTACAGTCCCTTCATATAAGATTACTTTGCAATTATTAATACCATATTAATGGCTACTCGATTCCCTTATGATCAAATAGAAAATACAAATGTGGAAATCAAACGCATATTACCCGCTACTTGGTCGAAACTAAAATCTTTTATATTTGATCACCATTCCCAACATTCATTACCGATTTTTAATAATATTGAGGAAGTTTTACATCCAATTTGGACTCTAATAACCTCACGTCTAAATTTCTTAATACAAAATACTCTTCAAGATCTAACCATCTCAAATTGACATGTTGGAAGCGGCAATAAGGCAGGTCTGCGATGTAAATATTTCTTGAAAACTAAGCATTTTTTCTGATGTATTTTTGGACGTATGTACAGAACTGTATGTACAGAAATGTACAGTAAATGTACAGAAATGTACAGTATGTACAGAAACAATAACCAAAATTGTTGTTGGCCCGCTAAAATTCATTAATATGCATGATATATATATATATATATGAATTTTGAGATTTCCACGAGTGGAATTTGATGAGTAGTTCTTTGTCTCCAGGGTTATGTATCGCGTCGTAGGCATTTCAGTGTGCCAAAGTTTCACCGAAGTCTCATCTGGCATTGTCGACACTTAGAACAAGTCTTTCTCTAATCCTCTACAATGCCAGACGTGACATTGGCGAAACGTTGGCACACTAAAATGCCTACCCTGAAGACAAACAACTACTCATCATATATATATATATAACTTATTTTTTTGTTATTTTGTATATTGTACTTTTTTTGTTGTTATTTTTATGTAGATAATGAGGTGAAGCTCATTGTTCCGTTTTGTACTGACATTCTTAGTTAAGAGTTTTGCAAATGAGGACAATGTAAATTTTTGCTGATGTTTATCTTCATTTAACGTCTAGAATACGTGTTTTTCTAAGAATTTTCTTCTCCGATTTAAATTTTGGTCTTTGTCAATTGAACTATCATACCATTTAATCAGTGAAATTTATTTTTGTGATTGTGGACAGTTTTGTAAACAAGAGGCTATTCCAATGACCTGAACAAATTTTGGTACATCTGCGATGAGCTTACAATCAAGAAACAGCAAAGAAATATTACAGATTGTGTGAAGAAATTGTACTATGCTTACTTTGGTGTCAAGCTGGGAGAGCAGGAGAAATCTTGGGCCCCACACCTTATCGTCTGTTGTATTTGTGTGGAAGAATTGAAACAGTGGTTGAGTGGAAAACAAAAATCTCTTCGCTTCGGAATCCCGATGATCTGGACGAACACAACTAACCACAGTGATGACTGCTACTTTTGTTCCTCAAATATGCATGGGTTTAACGCCAAAAATAGGAAATAAATTGTTTACCCAAACACTCCATCGACTGAGTCCGGTACCTCATGATCCTAGAATACCCATACCTAAACCCCCAGAAAACTTAAAGATATATCTTCTGACTCGGATGATGATCATTTCGGCTCTGGTGATCATTTCAATGCAGCAGGAAGTAACGATCCTCAACTCTTCTCACAAAATGTGTTAAGTGATTTAGTGAGAGACTTGGGCCTTCCTAAACATTTCGCAGAACTATTAGGTTCTAGGCACCTGGTTAAAAACAATTATTGGCACTTATTGGCACCTGGTGTCTCTTTTTCACACTGAATATCCAGAATCATATTCTTTGTACTAATGACAGTAAACGACAGTAAACAGAGTAAACGAATTACTTTAATACTAAGATATATATTTAGTAATGTGCATTCTAAATATATATCTTAGTATTAAAGTAATTTTCCACACAACACTTCTTACTTATTTTCTACACTTCTTAATGTTTTACTTCCTACAATTGTATTTACATGGTATACAAACCATGCATTATTTTTCTAAATCTTCAAATGCAATTTTCAAAAAACTGTTACGTGTTGGACAAAAACGAATGACATATTTGAAATTAGCATACCAAAAGACATAAAAGTCAGTTGCTACTTTGCAAAAAATATTTGTTCACTGAAAATTTTCAAACCATAAAGAAGCACATATTGAAAAGTAGAAGGGCTGTAAAAAATTGTAGAACTTCCAGACACATTATCGCTTTCACTGCTGAGGTGGGGAAGATGAACAGAACCGCCTGTGCTGAGTTAAGGAAATCCAGGAACCGAGCCACATACGTAAGTAGAAAATTAAATAAGTATCGCGTGTATTAATACGGTCGTAGGATGGAATACCACAAAATCTCGTACATATATATATTTACGTTGTTAGCATATCTCGTTTGTGTGAGTTTTTGTTTTATTTTTTACGGCCTGGGATTTTAAAGTCTATTTTCAGCTGCCATGGATTTGAAACATCTGGGTTTTATACAAAGAAACATTAGAAGCAAATTTTAATATGTTGGTATCTTATTTTAATTGAAACAATATGAAATATACCTTAAACTGTTTTTATAATCTGAAGTATTTAAAACTAAGGAACATTTCAAGTAAATCTTATTTTCTGAACAAATAACATGAAATACAATTAAAACTTTTTCATTGTATGAAAGACTTCAAAACAAGAAACAATACAAAGTCCCATGTCGCAATTTGGAAAAAACATTCGGCTATCTTTCCTTTGGTTGATTCTCGGAATACTTGCAAACATAACAAAGTTGTTGTGCATTCTGTTTTCCACCAGGAACCGGTGGTACAAGTTCAGGAAAATGGCGTGTCGTTAAGCGCGTAGGTATATCTCCAAACGAAGAACTACCTCCATTACTTGTACTTTGGACTTCTCACTTGATATTTTGATATCAGCTATCTTATTAATTCTAACTGGAAATCAGCTATGTGCCTGTTTTAATTTTATAGATGGTATGGGCATTGAGAACTACTAAGTCAACTATGTGGAAATATAATTTTTTATACCACTTTAGTGTTTTCCGAACGCATTCTGTCGAACTAAAAAGCATGTCAATTGCATCGACGGAACCCATGTTTGCATTGTAATCGACTATACATGCTGGTTTCTCAATAGGTGTACCATTTCTTTGTAACTTTAACCATTAGCACTAGGTATTGTTGACAGCAGGTTTACAACGCGTCGATCTATCCAAGACAAAACAATTTTGTTTTGTTTGTGCGCACTTGTTTTTCCGCCACATTTTTCTTGTTCCTTCAAATTTGGCATTTCTGGTCGACTTTTCCTTACAGTACCGGCAAGTATTAGCCTCTTCTTATTCAATTGTTTAGCCTCTTCATTGGTAAAACCTACATAGTCGGACATTTTGGCGCGCTTATTTTCACTATTTATTTTCTAAACTAAACATGCGACCACATCGGTTGTTTGCACATTACTGAAGTATCTAACAGAAGTGGCCGGCGTGCGTACATGTGCGGAACGTCTCGTACGTATACGTACGCAAACGCACAATTTGTAAACATAAGGAATGTAAATTTAAGATATTTTGACAAACCTATATTTACGGAGGTAGCAGCGAACGGGTTAAAATGTAATCGGGAAGCAACTGAAGCTGTTAGTAATTAATGATACAATATTTAACATCTAAAAAGCTGTTTAAATTAGTATTCATGTTAATAGTTGCATTGAAAGCTTTTGAAAACGGAATTTTTGAACAGAGATAATGTTTTCTGCAGCAATCGAGGGATTAATTTACCAATCAGTGGAAAAATTAGTTTATTTGTCATGGGTACAAATTACCTGAAATATAAAAGAAAATGGTTATGTAATGTAGTAAAATAATTAATGAAGAGCATATTTAAATTCTTGGAGAATAATTTGTGTTTTACAAATTTAAAATGACTAAAAGAATATTAGTTAAAAAGTTAAAAGAATAAAGAAATAAAGTTAAAAGAATATTAATAAAACCATGATTATTTTATAATAAAAATGTGTCTTATTTTGAAGTGGTCTGAAAAATCTAGAAAGGTTGCCTAAAAGCCCTATCCCATATTTAGCCTGGTTGGTCAGTCGCAGCGGTTGGTGGGTTATCCAAAATGCGATAGCAACAAAAACGTAATTTTGGAGAAGTAATGAGAGAAGTGAGCATATCGAAATGCTGAATAGGGTAGATGGAGCAGACCAGGATCCTGTAAGTTCATTTAATAGAAGCATCAAAATTATTCTGACTCCAACATAAGGTGAGCCAATTTTTATTGATATTGAGGATAAATATTACATGGTACCAACTATCCAGTGATCAACTTGCTTCGGAGAAAAGATAGCAGACAGATGACGAGTCGTCGGAAAAATTACCTAAAAGAGGGCAGAGCAAAAAAAAAGGTTAATAGTATGGGAAATTTAAATCTCCTGGGACAGATTAAAACCTGAAGAAATAGAGAAGAAATGGAGAAGGGAAGGAAAACATTAAGTCACATTCAGGGGAATATAAGTGGTATGACTAAGAAACGTGCTAGAAGCATTACAGAAGCTGCTAATATAATTATTGCAAATATTCCTAAGGAGAAAATTTTGGAGAGAATGGTATCGGTCTACAAACAAACTGCAAACAATACAGATTTGCAGTCCCTGGAGAAGACAGAACTCAAAACCACTAAAGAGGAGAAGAGGTTTTGCTTCTTTTTCTATAAGAACTACATTAGAAAATTGATTGGTAAGTTCTGAGTTTATATACTTTGGAAGTTCTGTAATAATCGCTTAACTGTTATGTATTGATTACAATGTTAATAAAAACATCACGAAAAAACAAATAATTCAATAATTATAAAAACTTTAATAAAAATTTTGAAATGAATATTTCATACAATTTTAATTAATATTTCATATGCACTGTGATGATAGCTGTTATAATGAAATAATTATTTTTAATATGTTGAAATTAATTTGTCAATAGGGTTTTAAACAGATAGATTTAATTAAAACCTTCTAATAGGTTTTGCATTTGATACCTGGCACATCAAGATGCATTGTGTACTACACGTCCTAGCATAATTTTTTGTTTAAGGAATGGGAATATGAGAGTTTTGTAATGGATAAAATGTACCGCCAGTAAAAAATAATGTATGAAATATATGTTCACCTTTTTGTACTTAATGTTTAAATTTCATTTAAATTGATCCAGTGGTTTATATAGTTAATTATTAAACTTGAAATGGCGCCTTCTTAAGATCATCAACAGATCCTTCTGGAAATCGCAATTGTTGCTCACATAGTTGCTCCTTTCCTTTTTAGAAAACATATGGCCTATGAACCAGAGTATTGAGACGTTTGTTTTCTTCTCGTTCTTTGTTTGGACTAATGTTGGATTAATGTATAAAACTTCAATAGGAGGTGTTTGCTATTACAGATTACAGATCTTACGTCATCCCAGTGTAATCATCTTTTACGTTAATACGTAATTACAGATTTAATGTTTTTAAGGAATTAGATTTGACCTTGTTCTATTTGATGTAAGAACGCTGAACTATATGTTCAAGATCAACCATTTATATTTCGGTGAACTATGAGCAAAGCTAACCCCATGAGGTGCTCATGGCATATTCTGTTTCGGAGTGGCTATTAAGTTGTTTCAAGGTTGAAGGCGCTTATTTGGGAGTAGGTATTGAAACAGAGTTACAAAAAAATAGTAGGTGGGTTTTCAGAAAGATCTATCCATCTTGTGTACCATAGCTCATACTCAAAATCACTTCACCACGACAAATATAGGCCTCCTTGTTTTTGTTTTATTATGTACGCATTGCATAATAATGGAAGAAGAGCTAATAGGTAACAAAGAAGAGCCTTAAAACTACCATTATTATTTTCAGGTTCCGATACTCTTCATAACACTGTTTTTGGTGACCCTCGACTGAAATCTCCCGCCGTCCACATAACAAGACAATTTTTATGTTAGCTTCCAATCTGCTTCTATCGTTTTCTGTTGAATATACCGGAAATGCATATAGTGTTGGGTTGACAACTGTTTTGCTGAAGGACAACAAGAACCTGCGCTTGGCATCTACATAATTTGAAGTCCTGTTTTTCAATAGCAAATTACATTATGTGGTCCGTTAAAGGATACCAGATTCGATCTGGTAACAAAAAGCTACAAGGAAATTGATTGTCCTAATATTACACGGGAGTACAATTATAATATGGGTGGAAAATATCACATCCGCTTCAAGACTCACAAACGGACATTATGCTTTTTCTACCATTTAGCGGATATGGCAATGGTAAGTGTTTACTTGCCGCATATATCTACATATGCCGTAGAGCTTTAGTTATGCGTTTCTTTTATAATCGAATTAGACTAACCAATTATTAATTTATTTGAATGCTCAGTTAATAATAATAATAATAGAACCTTTATTGGCATAGTATTTACAATAAATAAAGCCATATATAATTCAAAACTTACATAACACCATAATCACCTCATAAATCAAATCCATTAAACTTAAATCTAACCTTAGTATAATGCAAATAATATTCTAAAACACAAATAATATTCCCTTGTCCCTTCAATTTCCACCCTTATTC